>JAFFST010013650.1:26081-39323 GCA_022414735.1 Noturus placidus | reverse complement strand
GTGTGACAAACATGCAAAGGAACAGGAAATGAGGAAGGGGGCAAACACTTTTTCACACCACTGTATATATATATATATATATATATCTATATATATATATGAGAAATTGGACAAACAGTTTTAAAAGTTTGAATATGAAATTTATATTGGGGCGGCTGTGGCTCAGTCGGTAGAGCGGGTTGTCCACTAATCCACTAATCGTAGGGTTGGTGGTTCGAATCCCGGCCCGGGTGATCCCATGCCGAAGTGTCCTTGGGCAAGACACTGAACCCTAAGTTGCCCCCGATGGTAAGCTAGCACCTTGCATGCAGCTTTGCTACCATTGGTGTGTGAGTGTGTAAGTCTCATTTGTAAGTCGCTTTGGATAAAAGCGTCTGCTAAATGAATAAATGTAATAAATGTATATTTGTAGAACTCATTTTGTGGATTTTATTTTAAATAAATGAAAAAATGGTACTGAATCAGATGAACAATCACAAATGGAAACTGCCGCTCATTCCATCCAATGAACGTATTTGGATTGTACTTTAGAAAAACTATAAATAAATAAATAATCTATAATATCTCATCTTTTTTGTCAACGAAAATAAAGAGGGATTTTGTTAAAGTTTTTATTTTTGGAAACTACATGTTAGTCTCATCTTTTTGTAAACAATATTGCATGTTGATATAGTCACAGTTAGTGTTTAATGATGCCAGTGTCATCTCGTCATCATCTCATCTTGGACAAAAAGGTAGCCAATGAACATTTGTCATCATAGTTTTCATCATAGGTGTAAATTCTAATCCTAGAATTAAGTGAAAGACTGATCTTTCTACATATCTGCATAAATATGACCTAAAACATCATCACATTTTCAAACAAGTCTTAAAAGTAGATAAAAAATAACCCAATTAAACAAATGAGATAATAAAATATAATTGGTCATTTATTTATTGAGGAAAATTATCTAATTACATATCTTCGAGTGTCATCCCATTGATTGAAAACATCTGACTCTAATTCCACCTTCAATTTAAACTGCTAATCCTAGCGGTTCATGTGCTTTTGCCACTCAGGTGTGAGTGAGTATCCTGTTTTATTTACAAAACAGGGATCTATCAGTCTGATCTTCAAACTTCACAAGTTTGTGGAAGTGTATCATGGCATGACCAAAGGAGATTTCTGAGGATCTCAGAAAAAGAGTTGATGCTCATCAGGTTGGAAAAGTTTACAAAACCATCTCTGAAGAGTTTGGACTCCACCAATCCACAGTCAGACTGTGTATAAATTGAACAAATTCAAGACAATTGTTAGGCTCCCCAAGATTTGTCAACCAACAAAGATCACACCAAGAGCAAGAATTGTAATAGGTCACAAAGGAGCCAAGGTAACTTCTAAGGAACTAAAGGCCTCTCTCACATTGGCTAATATTAATGTTCTTGACTCCACCATCTGGAGAACACTGAACAACAATGGTGTGCATGACAGGGTTGCAAGGAGAAAGCCACTGCTCTCTAAAAAGAACATTGCTGTCCCTCTGCAGTTTGCTCAATCAAGGAGGACATTGGGGGGAAAAAAAGTTTTGTTGACAAGTGAGACCAAAGTAGATCTTGTGGTGTAAATGTGAAGGATTGTGTTAGGAGAAAGGAAAACATTGCATTCCAGCACAAGAAACTTTCATCTGTGAAATATGGTGGTGGTAGTATCATGGTTTGGGCCTGTTTTACTGCATCTGGGACAGGATGGCTTGTCACCATTGATGGATAAATGAATTCTGAATTATATCAGCAAATTCTAAAGAAAAATGTCAGGATATCTGTCCATGAATCTCAAGAGAACGTGGTTCATGCAACAAAACAACGACCCTAAGCACCCAAGTCATTCTACTAAATAATGGTTTAAGAAGAATAAAGTTAACGTTTAGGAATGGCCAAGTTAAAGTCCTGACCTTAATTGAATAGAAATTTTGTGGAAGGACCCTAAGCAAGCAGTTTCTTGAGGAATCCCAGAATCGTCACAGAATTGAAGCTGTTCTGTACTGAGGAATGGGCTAAAATTCGTCCAAGCTGATGTACAGGACTAATCAATCTTTACCAGGAACATTTAGTTCCGGTTATTGCGCAACAACAGGAAAGCAAAGGTTCACATACTTTTGTGACTTAACTCAGATATTGCATCTGGACAGCACTATTTTAGTATAGTCATTATGCATTTTTAAAGCTTGTTAAAGGAAATTTATCACAATCTTCAGCATTTGCTCTAGATGTGGATATCTGTAAGGTAGACCTCAGTTAATTAGACTGTACCTACCATCTACAGTATACCCCACTGTCTGATCAGCGTTTATTGCTCCAGAAGAGTTCTGATTTGTCTGAATGCTTTTAGACATTCATCTCTCTGCTTCTTTTTTTTATAAGAAGAGTGTGGGAGGTTTAGGAACAGAAATGGCCGAAGTGCAGTTCATTGTTCTTTGCAGTACAGTTTATCATGCAGGTTATTGTTCTCTGTGTAACTGTTGTTCCCGCTACTTTCAGGTCATCCTGCAACTCTTTTTAGTGACTACTGGTCTCTCTCTTATCTTACTTATGATTAGTCTGAGAGTTCCAGTTGCATATAATTAAACCATTAAAAAAATACAATACCCAAATTATTTTTCCCCATCAACTTTTAACATATCTTTTTTATGCTTATGGATACATCCTTTTTTATGGTGTTATCAAATGACCATCTAAATAAAATGGATACTGTTTAAGACAAATGGAGGCACTCCTTTACATGCATGCAGTTCTTTTCTTTGCAATGTCAGAAAGAGTGGACTTGCAAGTGAGATGTTGGAAGTAATGACTAAAATTTAAAATGCACTACAGTAATATTACTAGTGTTCTACTTTTAATGTTACCCAAACAAATATGTAAGTAGATCAAATATAGTCTACAGTAAATAACTTAGATTAGTGTGATTAGCCAGTGCTTTTGCAGGAATAAGTGTGGAATCTTGTAGTTTAGTACTTGTTCCAAACAATATCTCCACTGTACTTGTACAGTGATAGTACATTTTACAATTTTTTTTCCTGAAAGATCAGTATTTCAGAAGTCAGCCTGAGCAGCTTAGTCTTATATAAACACATGATTTATGAGTTCATGAGTAAAATTAAGGGGTCAGTATGGCATCTAAATGTCTTTGTATTGCCCTTGGAATGGTTGTGTATGTGTGTGCACACATGTGTATAAGTATCATTCTATTCGTGTGTGTATCAGTGTCCCTGAACTTCATTAGAGTTTACAGTGGGGGACAACACAGTAGCGCATGAGAGACACTCTCAGCAGCAGTGGTTGTCATTAACACTGTCTCTTGAGTGCTTTGCTGGCCCTACTTAATTCATTTCTAATGACTCTTTTACCTTCTCTTTACTAATGAAGACACAGGTAGAGTGTGGTGCTGCCGATTGAAAGGACATTAACGGTTGTTAAGGTTTTGTTTTCATGTTTTCCATTTACTTACCTCCCCCGACATCTTGGCTTGTCACACCAAGTTTTCCAATGGGATCGCCTCATCTCTCAGCGTGCAAGAAATGTCTGAGAGGAGTGGAGCATGTCCCTCTCTGCCTCCTTGATATTACTAGCAAACAAAAACTATCCTTTTACTCTTTCTCTGTATTTTTCACATTGCAGATTACTAGGGCCAGGGCAAGTTTGTTTCTGCAAAGGAAGTATTTTATAGAATTAGTCTTAGAGTTAGAGGTTGTCTCTCTTTGTTCTTGTCTAAGCTAACAATATGAAATATGCTCATGTTAGATCAAAAAAAATTATTAGCAGTTAGTACATGCTATACTGCTGTGCATGTACAGTGCTGTGAAAAGTATTTGCCTGATTTATTCTTTTTTGTGTATATCTCATAATAAATAGTTTTAGGTTTCAAATGAAATACAGGATAAAACAAAGGCAACCAGAGGAAACAGATAATACAGTTTTTCTTATATTTTTTTCTATTGAAGCAAAATAAAGTTATACAACACGCATCACAATGTGAAATTAATTGCACCCTTAAACTTAAAATCAGGCTGTGCCATATTTAGCAGCAATAACTGCAACCAAACGGTTCTGATAACTGGTGATCAGCCTTGCACTTACTATTATTATTTGAATCATTGTCTTGCTACATAATCCAGTTGCTCTTGAGTTTCAACTTATGGAATGAAGACCAGACATTCTCCGTTAGGATTTTCCCTGTAAAGAGCAGAATTCATGTTTCCCTCAGTTATTGCAAGTTGCCCAGGCCCTGAAGCAGCAAAGCATCCCTATACCATCACACTTCCACCACCATGCTTGACTGTGGGTATGATGTACGTTTTGTGGAATTCTTAGTTTGGTTTATGCCGGACCTCCCATTTTCCTAACAGTTCCACTTTCGACTCATCAATCCACAGAACATTCTCCCAAAAGGTTTACTCATCATCAAGGTGTGTTTTGTCAAAATTCAGATGAGCCATAATTTTCTTCTGTGTTAGCAGTGGTGTTTACCTTGCCACTCTTCCATGGATACCATGTTTGCCCAGTGTCTTTCTGGTAGTGGAGTCATGAACAGTGACCTTTATTGATGCAGGAGAGGCCTGTAGGTCCTTTGTTGTTGTCCTTGGCTCTTTTGTGACTTGCTGGATGAGTCGTTGCTGTGCTCTTGGAGGAATTTTGGAAGGCCAGCCACTCCTGTTTTTTGGAGTCTCAAAAAACTCTAATCAGGTAATCAGCCCTGGTTGTGTCTAGTTCAGCTGAACCCCATTATGAATGCCGTTTTCTAGATTTCTAGAATTAGTAACTATTAGTAATAAATACATTGTCACTAAAGCCCAGATGGTATTGGATAACTTTTGGATAACATAATCATTTAAAAAATATATTTTATGTTTACTCAGGTTGCCTTTGTGTTATCTTAGATGTTGTTTTATTTTCAGAACCAATGTGATATACACAAAAACAGAAGAAATCAAGATGGGGCAAACACGTTTTCACAGCACTGTATATACTGACATCAGTAACCATTATGCTAACATCTTTACAGAAAGATAATTGATTTTTTAAATTTGGTTTCAATTACTGATTTAAAGGATGAAGTGGCATTAATAATTTGTCAGTGTTTTACAATTAGTTTTACAGGGGCTGCATTAGTTGTACAAGATTTTTCTCCTTAACATATTAGCTGAGATTTCTTGTACTGTATATTAACCTGTTCTGTAAACTGTGAAGTATTTTATTTAACATACATTTAGAGTATAAATATACATGTGAAATATGAAATATACATGTGAAAAAAAAATTACACCCCATGGAAATTGTTGGTTTTTTGACATATTTGGACAAGCAAACATCATTTGAAACAGTGCCTGTGAATAAAGTTGATATACTTGAACAAATCCGCAAGGAAAATTAGCTTTTCAATCACTTATTCAAAAGAAATATCTATTGATATTTACAATAGATATGAAATTCTTCTGTGGAAAAAGTAAGTACACCCTTGGCCTCAGAAGCTAGTATAGCCCCCTTTAGCAGAAATAACTTATTGTAGGCGTTTTGCATAATTGTCCACCAGGCTTGATGGTATTTTTGACCACTTTTCCATGCAATATTTTTTCAGTTGCAAGATGTTTGAGGGTTTTCTTGTATGGACAGCCCGTTTCAAATCCCCCTCAACATTTCAATGGGATTCTAATCTGGACTTTGACTAAGCCATTCCATAACCCTTCGTTTCTTCCTTTTAGCCATTCCTTGGTGGATTTGCTACTGTGTTTAGGATCATTATCCTGTTGAAAGGTCCACTTTTGGTTCAACTCCAATTTTCAGACAGAAGGCCTCACATTATCTTCAAGCACTCTGTGATATGAATTCAAAATAAAATAAGAATTCAAAATATGATCAATGAATGCAAGCATTCCAGTCCCTGAGGCAGCGAAGCAACCCCATACCATAACATTTCCACCAACGTGCTTCACAGTTGGTATGAAGTGCTTCTCCTGAAAAGCTGTCTTTGGTCTATGCCAAACATGTCTGCTTTTACTGTGGTCAAACAACTTTGATTTGTCTGTCCAGAGCACATTATTCCAAAAGGCCTGGTCTTTGCCTATATGCTCATTAGCAAAGTGTATTCTTGCAAAGACTTTTTCCTGGCACACCTACAATACAGGTAAAATTTGTGCATCTCTTGTTCATTGTAGAAGCATGCACTTTGACACCAACAGTTGCAAAACTTACTAGCAGATCCTGTGATGAAATTTTGGAGTTCTTGGAGACTTCTTTTTTCATCAGATGGTCTGCTTATGCTGTACATGTTGGACAAATTGGCAGTCATATTAAATCTCCACTATTTGTAGACTATTTTCCTTAAAGTGGAATGATGTATTTCAGATAATTTGGAGGTATTTTTTAAATCCCTTGCCTTTTTTTCTGAAGGTCTTGTATAACTCTTTAGATCTTGGCATGAAACCACACACCTTAACAACAAAGGTAACACTAGATATGAGAGGGGTATAAATAAGACAGGTTCCACCTGCACTTCCTAAGCAGGTTCTAATCACTGGCACCCAATCTTGAACACCTGATTCTAATTTTATGGATTTGAAGGGGTGATAAATGTAGGGGTATGCTTACTTTTTCCAGGTGATTGATGTCAATTTTGTCCACCATTTGATTAAGTGTAATTTTATTATAGGTACTGTTTCAAAGAGGATCAAATGTTTGCTTGTCCAAATATGTTAAAGCCAACAATTTCCATGGTGTGTACTTATTTATTTATTTATTTATTTTTTGCATGACCCTATATTTATTTGCATTAAGGCCATTGATATATAAATTAAGTCATCATTTTATGAAATAACCTTTAACAGAAAAAGATATATTAATTGCTTAATAGTAAGTGTACTAGAGAGCATGAAGGATGTGAAGTATGGTGTGTTCTGTTTGGGGCATGGTACATTCTCTTGTTGGTTTGTTTTCAGGCTTTGTAGCTATTTGTTTTGCTGTATTGTGGTGATTATATGATAGGACCTCACTGGGGGCCTAATTACTGTATAGCTGTCTTTAATCTCCAAGGACGCAATACAGAAAAACAAGTCTTATTCTGAAAGGTCCCATCTTCCCCCGTGTTCCCCCTCCCTCCCACGCTCTTTTCCTCTGTGTATGCCTACCTTTCGGGAATCTACTGAGGATTTTAAATTAGAGTTTTGGTTGAATTTTGGATCGAATGCACTACTTTGCAATCATTGACCTTATCTTTATTTAAGCTTAAATTAGACAAATTTTTCAGTACTGCATTGATATTAACAGATGATTTAAATTACTGTGTACAGTTTGATGAGCATTTATTGCTGGTAGGGTAATAGATAAATTACTTGCCACTGTTTGGACCAAATATTAACGATATTTTGCTTTTAAAAGAGTTGTATTGCAACCATAATCATATCATTTTCACCTGATTCTTGAATGCAGAGGGTTCACTGTGCGTACATGTACATGTGTATGTGTTGCTTCATGTTTTTGTTTAGTTTTAGAGACTAACAAAAGGGTGGATGTAAGACATGTCTGTAGTATTAGCGGCGGTGTATAAGTCAGGTCATAATTTTGCTTCTGTACACCACTACAATGGATTGTAAATTAAGTAAATTTTCAGCTTTAATTCAAGGGGTTTAACAAAAATATTACATTAACCAAATTACAGACATTTTATACATAGTCCCTCCATTTTCACGGACAGGTGTGGCCTGTTTCTTTGTAATTTCGTAACAAATTAAGGAGATAAAAGGTCTGATTCCAAGTGCATTTGGTTACTGTTCACGGGAACTCTCAAAACACAGTCCAAAGAGGTGTTAATACAAGAGAAGCAGGCCATCCAGATGATCACAGAATTCTTTCCTTGTTGAAGAAAAACCCTATCAAAACATCTAGCCAAGTCAAAAACACTCTGGAGAAAGTAGGTGTATCATTGTCAAAGTCCACAATCAAAAATCACTCTCATGAATGTAAATATAGATTGTTTATATCAAGAGGCAACACTCAAGAACAGAAAGGTCCATTCTGATGCAAGATTACCTTGTATTAGAATGATGGGAAGAGAAGAGTCTGAAAAAGAAAAAGGAATGGCTCATGATCCAAACCACATCATCTGTCAAACATGTGGAGGAAGTGTTTTGGTATGGCCTATGGAACTGCTGTTTATTGATTACTGCTGTTTATTGATTATGTGACTGCTCAAAGAAGTAGCAGGATAAATTCTGAAGTTTATAGAGCTATACTTTCTCTTTGCATTCATTCAGATACTGCAAAACTGACTTCACATAACAGTACAGATGGATTATGACCCAAAAAGCTTGAAAGCAACCCAAGAGCTTCTTAATGCAAAGAAATTAAACGTTCTTAAATGTCCAATGAGCTCAGCCCAATTGAGAATGCCTGATCTTACTGAAAACAAAACTGAAGGCAGGTAGACCCACAAACAAGCAGCAACTGAATGTAGCTCCAGTAAATGCCTGGCAAAACGTTTCAAGTGAGCATTTGATGATGTCCATGGGTTCCAGATTTTAGGCAGCTTTGACTGCAAAGGATTTGCATCCAAATATTAAAAATAATCCTAATATTTATGATTTTTAGTTTGTCCAATTACTTTTGAGCCTATGAAAATAGAGGTACTGTAGGCTGTAATTCCTGGTTAATAAAATTTTTGTTAAACCCCTTAAATTAAAACAGAAAGCCTACTCTTCAATCACATCTTGACTGCTTCCTTTCAAATCGATTGTGGTGGTGTACAGAGCCAAACCTCAATGACCTGTTTCAGTTCTTTTGGTCTTTAGTATAATTGTAACGTTATTTTGCATTAGGTCAATTTGAAATAAACTCAAGTAATTACTTGTTTTTTTATATTAGAAATGAACATTGTCAGCTTTATGTTAGCAGTTAATCAATTAATGTTTTGCTGTAATAAATTTAAATATCAGTATCTGTGTAAAACTGTGCCAATGTCTACATATAAAGGCACATAGAAAGAAATGCTGTAAAGCAAAATGCTTTCAGAACTTAACTTTGACATAAATTCTAAGACCATATTTGTCATGACAACGCTTTGTCATTCTAAACCACACTGCATATAGTTTTATAGGAATATTGGCTGTTAATTTTGTTTCAGCAACTTGGAAAATTTGGCACAGTTCTATTGGAGAATTTGACTGTCACATTTGCTTCAGTTTTTGCAGGTGAAACCTGACAGGCAGCATCAATTATTTGGTTTTTAATGTAATATGTTACCTTCTTTACCGAAATACAAACATGTTTTCTATCCATCCATCCATCGGACACAAGGCGAGGTACACCCTGGACAGGGTGCCAATCCATCGCAGGGCACAATCTCATACACATTCACACTCCCATTTATGCACTATGGACACTTTGGACATGCCAATCAGCCTACCATGTATGTCTTTGGACTGGGGATGAAACTGGAGTACCCAGAGGAAACATGCAAACTCCAGCAATTTTCCAATTGTTTGGAAAAGTAATGTTTGAAAATCTAAAATGGTTTGTTGTTGTTATTATTATTATTATTGTTGTTGTTATTATTATTATTATTATTATTATTATTATTATTATTATTATTATTATAACAACAAATAAGAAGCCTAAGACGTTTGCACAGTCCTGTATTAGCAAACACAAGCATGGACATTTGGTGTATTTGTATTTCATCTTATACGCACCCTAACACTTTTTATTTGTCCTGCTTCATGCATTACTCTTTCTTTCTCTGAGCCCTTGATGTAAACCTCACTCTGTAAACTGAAACCAGCAAAGAGAAAAGAGTCCTTCATAATCTGATGAATAAACATGTTGTGTTTATATGTGTATCAAGTGGAATTCTGTTAAGATCATTGAAAGCCTGAGTAATTAATAGAAAGTTTCTTTATCCACAACCTTAACTCTTCTTTTCTCCAGCTTACCAGCTCCATGGACTGTAAAATATAAATGAAAGTTGAGCTATTGAGCTATACATGTTTAGGCCTCTGTTAAAACATGCCTCTATTAAAAGATATTTTTTCTCCAAGTGTATTGCAATGGTCCAAAAATTTTTTTTTCTTTTTCTGGTGCTGTTTCCCTTTTCTTGGTTTAACTTGATTTTTTTTTGTGTTTCCTTTTTGTCCACAAACAACAAAAATCAGTGTCAAAAGTCAGTAACTTGAAAAATAACACATTTTGCTGCAATAATGTAAGTTACATGACTTTTTCCCCTTTTGTTTTACAGGAATTTTTCGAGCATGCAAAACAACTTTGGGATGATGAAGGCGTAAAGGCCTGCTTTGAAAGGTCAAATGAGTACCAGCTCATCGACTGTGCCCAATAGTAAGTACTTCTTCCTCTTCTGTGATCTTCATTTCTATAAGACACACTGGACATGACTGAAATTAATCAAATACATAACATATTACTTAACTCAGCATTGCTGAATGTGAATGAATGCAATTGCATATAGACAATGGAAAAATTTATTCTTTCCTATTAGTCATCTCTATGTGACTACTGCTTGTAATTTGCATAAAGTGAACTTTTCTTGCCACACAATGATTGAAGTTCTCTATCCCATAATCTCTCACACATTCTGCCACTTCCTGCTGGAAATGAATGGAAGTGAAATATCAGCTGAAAGATTTACATACAGTGGATACACTATAAAAGCATATTCAGATTAATTTAAGAGTCTTTGTAGCTGTGTTCAAATTCCTTCAACTCTTGATGACTAACTTAGTTATTAATTGAATGATTAAAGGAGAATAAAATACTCAAATCTATGCAATTCAATAAATCTAAGCAATTCAATAAATCTAAGCAATTCATTGAATCTAAGCAATTCAATAAGCTTTTATTTTAAACCTCCACGTCATCAGTGGGTCCAGACTTACATTTCCCACCCTTGTACAGTACTGTAAAAAATGTATTGGCACATCCTGATTACTTCTTTTTTTTGTGTATACAGTATCTCATACCAAATTGTTTCAAAGATTAAAACAAAATCTAAGATAAAACAAAGGCAACCTGAGTAAAAAAAGTTATCCAATACCAACTGGGCCTGTTTGAAAATGTATTTGCCCCGTAGTTACTAGAAGCAACCAGGCCAGATTAATGCCAGCCATTTTCAATCAAATCAACACTTAAATAGCATGAACAGCATGAAGTTGGTTTAAAGGTCTTGCCCAGTAACACACTTTGCCAAAATTTAAAGAAATTCCAGAAATGATGAAGAAGAAGGTGATTGAAATACGTAAGTCTGGGAAGGGTTAAAAAGCTATTTCAAAGGTTCTGGGAACCACAGTGAAAGCCCTTGTCTCCATATGGAAAAACTCGGCACAGTAGTAAATGTCCCCAGACGTGGTTGACCTTCCTAAATTCCTCCCAAAGCACAGCAGCGACTCATCCAGCAAGTCATAAAAGAGCCAAGGACAACATCAAAGGACCTTCAGGCTACTTTTGCATCAATAAAGGTCACTGTTCCTTCCACTATTAGAAAGACACTGGGAAACATAACATCCGTGAAAGAATGGAGAGGCAAAAACCACTACTAACCCAGAAGGCTCAACTGAATTTTGACAAAATGCACCTTGATTATCCTCAAACCATTTGGGAGAATGTTCTGTGGACTTATTCGAAAGTGGAACTCTTTGGATGACAAAACAAAGTGTAGACCAAACAAAGAATTCCACAAAAAGAATAGCATACGGTCAAGCATGGTGGTGGAAGTGTGATGATGTGGGGATGCTTTGCTGCTTCAGGGCCTGGGCAACTTGCAACAATTGAATCCTAAAGGAGCAATTCTAAAGGAGATTAACCGGTCTTCTGTCTATAAGTTGAAACTCAAGAGCAACTGGATTATGCAGCAAGACAAAGATCCAAAGCATAGGAGTAAATCCTAGCCCTATAAATAAGTTAAAGATTGATCTCCAGTTATCAAACGCATTTGGTTGCAGTTGTTGCTGTTAAAGGTGGCACAAACACAGTTTTAAGTTTAAGGGGGCAATTAGATTTTCACATGGGTGATAGGTGTTACTTGCATTCATTCATTCATTGCATTCATTTCACACACACTTTTTTGCTTCAATAAAAAATAAATAAACAAATAAAAACTGTATTGTGTGTTTACTCTGGCTGCCTTATGTTGCCTTATGTGTTATGTTGTATTTTGTTTGAAGATATAAAACTATTTCGTGTGAGATCAGACAGAAGAAATCGCTTAATACACAGAAATAGTTTGAATCTATTTCCTGAATAATTCAAATAAAGTGAATTAAGATGAATAACTGAATAATACGCTGAGATTTTAATTAGTTAAATTTCCTAATAAATTTTGTTATCTTGATTATTTGATCTCCATTATTATTATTATATACAGTATGTATGAAAAATACACAATCTTTGCAGATGTGGATCTCCTCAATGACATATGTGTGTGTGTGTGTGTGTGTGTGTGTGTGTGTGTGTACAGTATTTGTGGAAATTCAAAACTCTTATGATAAAGAAAACAACAGGGAATTCGACTGCGTTTAGGCTTTGCTTTCAGCTTTCAATGACGTGTTCCTCCATGCACTTAGCAGTTGGAAACATCGCAGCTTGCTTTGTTTCAGTGAAGGGGAAGATTACCATGCTCTTTTGGTGGTGCCATTATAGCAGTGCTTTCTTTTACCAGAGATTGAAGTAACTGTTCATAACTGTATCATAACCTGTTGTCCCTGGGGTTGTGTTACTGTTGTTCCCATGGGAAAGTCAATCTCACACCTTATAATGCACTCCCCTCCACTAAACCAACAGATACAGTTTCTTGATATTAAAATCAGTTTGTGCGATCAATAATGCATAATACATATGTCGGTTTACTTTTATTAAATATTTTGAGATGCCTTAGTATCCACCTGGATAAAGCCATAGTGCGCCAGAACGCCCACCACACACCAGCTAATACGGTTTTTGGAAAATGAGTCAAACTAACTGAGAGGAAAAAACTTTTTTTTTTCTAAAAATGATTTGATTGATATCCTGTCTGTTGAGCATGTTAAGGTATTGTTAATCACTGAGTGTGAAATGTATACTGGGGGGACATCAATGTTTTCTACATCCCAGAAATAATTTAATAATTTATCAATTTGTATAGCGCTTTTTACAATGGTACATTGTCTCAAAGCAGCTTTACAGAAATATCATTTTTACATATTTACATTTACAAGCGACTTACTAATGAGA
>JAFFST010013645.1:176425-186741 GCA_022414735.1 Noturus placidus | reverse complement strand
TTGAGGAAATACCAATCTGTCCCCCCAATATACAGTACAAAATATTTTCTATATGTCCCCCTTTAATGAACCTGTCTTTTCTTCATCTATTCTATTTATTTATGTCTATTCCTTTTTAATATATTTCCATTTGTTAAGTGAAATAGGTGTGTGTCCCCTCCAATTGTACACTTGGTTGCGCCCTTACTCAATGCAAGTTCATTGATATATTTTAGCAGCTCAGTCGGTAAGAAATGGAGACAGCAGCCAAGTGTAGAAACGTGCAGCAGAACATACAAGCTTTTATTCAGACAGTAAGTAACTAGATACATAAATAGTAGGTAACCTTAGCTTAGTATAGAAGGCATCACACCATGGCTTGGTTTGTTCTTAAGAACGTCACTTAACTTTTGATGTTTGCACACCCACGAAGTACACCCACATGCCGCCACATGCCGAAGTGTCCTTGGGCAAGACACTGAACCCTAAGTTGCCCCCGATGGCAAGCTAGCACCTTGCATGGCAGCTCTGCTACCATTGGTGTGTGTGAATGGGTGAATGAGACACTGTGTAAAGCGCTTTGGATAAAAGCACTATATAAGTGCGCCATTTACCAAGTAGGTAACGTTACCTTCGCTTCCATATCCTCCCGCCGAGTTTGCTGTGAACCCTCACTTTGTAACAGATTGCTATAAATGTGAGTGAAAGTGAGGAAAGTTACACAGCATTTTGTTCCTTTACACTACATTTGGGCTAAGGACAACCAAGTTATTTTACAGATATAATTCTCAGCATAATGCTGAAAGGTGCTAGCTTGGCAACGAGAGATAAGGAACTGACGTCTGAGTTTTGGCCATATTCTAGTTATCCATTCAGAACTAGTTATGGCATATTGTCTTTAGAATTAAGAAAAGAAAACTCCAGTACCCTTTACATGGCTAATGTTTTCAGGTTACCACTATATATTGTTGTACACTGTATATACTTATTACATAGCAAGCTAAACAACATGATGACATTAACATAACAAATTACACCACTTACACAAACAGAATATTCAGTTCATCAAATTTAAATGATCATCTACGTCAGTCATTGCTCTTCTGGGAAAATAATGGTACCTGGTCACAATGTAGGCAGCACAGCATTACTTGGATGCATCCGTGGGGAAATTGTATTTACAACATATATAGTGTTGAATTTAGTTTCATAGGTAGCCGTCCTTTCTGAGTTTGTTTAAAAGTTGGGATTGTGTGTTTAAATGTTAGCGTGTGTGATTTGCCTGCACACATCTTAGCTCGCTTCTACTTGATGTGGTAGGTTTCATGTCAGGTTATGGAGCAGAGAATACATCTGCCCACAGGACGTCCACAGAAATTTCCCGAAGCTGTGGGAACGTCTATCACTCAGAAATCACGTGAATTCAAATTACTAACTGTAATCCTAAAACTATGATCTAAATATGCAAATTTTCAGTATCAAACTTTGTCCATACCATGGTTACACCCTTGCTGGTGTCCCATCCAGGGTGTATTCACTCAGTGTTACCTGGGGCTAGTTCTGGATCCACTGCAACCCTGACTAGGATAAAGCGGTTACTGAAAGTGAAAGAATTGATTAAATGAATATTGATGGGAGACCTAATTTGGATAAAGACCAATGTGATTGAACACGGCATCAAACCTCTTCTATCATCTTGATTGATTGATGTTTTTTGATTATTTGCCTGTGTTTTTCCAGTGCAATATTTTGTCCCTTTTTAGAGAGCTTACTTAAACATATGTGTAATAACTGATGTTACATTATGCAATCCTTTATCCACTTCACAGTATAATGCAGCCTAGGAAACTTGAACTGGGGTTTTCATTTAAGGCATTTGGCAGACCCTTATCCAGAATGACTTACATACGTCGTGATGATGGGTCAAAACATCAAAACTCTGTGATCCACACTCTGCTGAACATTTTGATGTGGGTGGACCATGGCATCCATTAGTAGGGTCTTTCTTAACTGAACTGACGAAAAGCATTTACGTCAAAGGGCCATTTTGGTAGCGAATAACTGGAGAAATACTTTGCTCGAGTTTTTTTTTTCTTAAGTTTTTAAGCTGAATGGAAAACAAAATGGGCATGGAATAGACAAGAGTAAAATGCTACAGTAAGAGATTTTATTTACTAATATTACACTGTAAGTAAAATTTACTAAAAGTATTAAAAGTAATGCTGCAGCACATAAACTGTTTGCAGAGTTCATGTTCTTATTGCTACATCAGGTTTATAGCTTGTGAATTTGGTGACTGTCTGGGGAAGTTTTCATTATTGATCTCTACACATGGAATAGGGCGTAGTCCTGATCACTTCAGAATGGATTTCAGCCAAATTATTATGTATGCAGACAAACTGAGCCAATATTTTAAAAGAATGTTTCAGAAGACTGTGTTTTTTTAATTGTTTGAAATGGAAGTAGAGTTCCAGATGTTAACCAAGTCTCAGCTAATCTATGTTGGATAACCAAACAGCTGATAAAGGAAACTATTATCCAAACATTTTATCCATTATGGGTTTGTATGGGAATTTTCAAAAAATCCATCAAACTATTTGAGGCACCAGTTTTTCAATACTACGAACATTACTACGGGCGGTTGTGGTGTAGGTGGTGGAGGGGGTTCTCCACTAATCGTAGGGTTGGCGGTTCGATTCCCGGCACATGTGCCTCCACATGCCGAAGTGTCCTTGGGCAAGACACTGAACTCCAAGTTGCCCCCGATGGCAAGTTAGCACCTTGCATGGCAGCTGTGCTACCGTGTGTGTGAGTGTGTGTGTGAATGGGTGAATGAGACTAAGTGTAAAGCACTTTGGATAAAAGCACTATATAAGTGTGCCATTTACCATGTTACCATTTATTTATTCAGATATTCTTTGTGCTATACAGTCAATGACAATAAGTGATGAAATCTAGACCAGTGGTCACCAACCCTCTTCCCCGAGATCTACTTTTCTGCATGTAAATCTCCATTCAAAATCTAACACACCTATTTTAAGTGATCAAGAATTTCTTAAGGCAATGATGTGAATGGTCAGGTGTGCACGATCATGGTTTGAGCCTTCAGTCTTCAGGAAGTTAAATCGCCAGGAACAGGGTTGGAGACTACTGATCTAATGTGTATATCTGAAATGAAGAAAAAGTTTAGGCCCTCATGCGGGTCGAAAGGAGACGACAGAGAAGAAGATTCCAATAACATCCAAAAACTCCATCAGAAGTGCACACAGCATGATCTAACTGCCGAGCGATGCTCGTAATCTTATACAGGGCACTGGTTTAGTACATAAAACCTGCAAATATCTGTACATCCCATCAGATTTTCATAAACCTGCATTGCCACTGATGAGAAGTAAAGGTACAAAGTGATTACAGTAAGGTTACAGGCTGAAATATCAAGCGGAGTTTTAGTAAAGCTTTTGCTGCATTTAATATTTCTGTTTGTCAAACACAAACACGTGCACTTTCACAGCCAGGAAGAAAGTATAATTGAACTTGGAAAATGATGCTTGTTTATGACACAGTAATGAAGCTTTCTTTTCCCCCGAATATTTGGTTAGCTCTTATTGGTATTCCAATATTTAAAATTCGACAGAAGGCACAGCTCTACTTTTCCATGTAAACACATTGCAGTGTGATAACATTGTACTCTTTTATTGTCATTGTTGTAACCATTGTATTTGTCTGTCCACTGTTTGGGCTAGTTCTTGTTGTTTTATGCGCAGTGGAAAAAAAATAGCCTAATGACTATTCATGAACACATATTAAAATAGTGCCATGCAGATCTATTGGGACTGAAAATATAGCTGAATGCTGGGACTGAACCTACGTCTTTAATTCTCTTTCTTATTTTTAAGGCATGATCGCCAAGAATCTTCTGAATACTCTCAAGATCTGCAACCATTTACAGCTCCAGCCCATTTCTCATTCAGCATGTGCTATCGGTAAGGAGCTACAGTATGACCACTCTGATCATTTGGTGCTCTGAATGAAATGAATATTTGCTCCGTCTCAAGTTTGTGTTGTGCATTGCTAAGGAACTGTGTATTAATAAATAATCTCTTAATTTTATTTGGTGACTCATGTTCTCTCTCACACATGCTGTGTTGAAAGGTCTGAGCTCCAGGCTTTCTCAACTCTAGCCTTATCATCGGTAATCATGCAATATTTACCCTTTCAGTGTTTCACTGCTGGCTGATAAGACCATTTTCCAGAATTCCCCATGGTATCCAGAGTTCAATTTACAAATCTACTGAAATGATTTTGTGACTGTAGATTTTGTGACTCTGCTTTTTTTTTTTTTAATAAGCTGATCTACAATACAACTGTACAGAAAGATTCATTGTGCTGTCGCTGCTGTTGAAATGACACACTTATCAAACATGCTTGTTGTCAATCAGCTGAACAATGCGTTTGAGCAGCAGTCTGAAGTGAGCTATGTGGGAGTGTTAATGCCTGTGTCATGTTGCTGTGGATCAAAAAGACCCTTCAGCTCCATTATTGAGTGTCCTTAGATTCAGGTCCGTGGATGTGGTTTTCCACGGACGCTCCGAGACAGGTGCCACATGCACACGCAAAGAAAGAGCGAGAGATAGACTGTGAGAGCGCGCACATACGTCTTTGTTAGATTCCTGATATGTGAACAAAGGGCAAGAACTAAACATCTATTGTAGTGCTATGCAGATTAATTTTAGTTCTGTTATGTCAGCTTTTTGTGTTTTGGAACTTTTACTCTAATTTGTTAGTCTTGTAGTTTTGAACTTTTGTGATTATGTTTTGTTGTTCTCCTGTCAGGTTCCTGTCCGGATCTGATGATGAGTAGGAATGAGCAGCGTGAGTTTCGGCTAGCCCCCGTGGCTCTGACCCCACAGCTGCCTCCCAGGACACACCGACCTCTCTGCCTCTCCGTGTCCTCAGACAGCAATGGCCGCTTCAAAGCTCTGGAGACACAGGAATGGAAGAACAACCTCAAAGCTCAGGTGTGGACAACAGAACAGTCTACCTCTGACTTAGTATAGAACAGTAACGGACAAATCTGAAATTCATTAGCTAGTCCAGCAGGCAAGTGAAAACTCTAATTTGCTGCCCAGTCCCATGTACTGGTTACTCGGAAAAATGATGATAATTAAAAAAATTATGGCTAATATAATGTCATAAGTAGAGATGCACCGATGGAAAATTTCTCAGCCGATAACGATAACCGATTATTCAGAGTGATATCAGCCGATACCGATAGTTCTGCCTTTTATGCCTTCTATTACATTAAAAATCATTAATTCCACAATTCTGAAAGAAATGCAAACATAAACTTTATTCTCTCCATTTCAACAAGTTGTTTTGCAGTAACTGGTCTCATAAACAGAAAACACATTACTCTAATTAACATTAACACATTATACATTAAAGTAATCGCTGAACATCAAACTGGTAATATATAAACTTTTTTTTATATTTTAACATTAACTGGATATGAAATATACGACTACAAATATATTTTTCTGTGCAATATATATATATATATATATATATATACTTTTTTGTCAACTCATCTTCATTTAAATCTTTCAATGGTGTACTGGCATTTTTATTCAGCTTGAGAGGAGCGTCAAAAAAATAATAATTTTGACTTGACACCAAAACGCCCGCTTCACTGCTGCAGCATTCAGTGTAAAATTTTTAGCAGTGCAGAGCTTAGAGTTTACAAACTGCAGTTTTGTCATCATTCCACATAAGAGACAGCACGAAATCCATGTGTTTACCCGCCCACTTTTGATTGACAGGATATTATCAGCCCTGATTATCGGATGTTTCTAAATTATTATTATTATTATTGGTCGATACATTGGTGCATCTCTAGTAATAAGGTATTGTGAGCTAGTTAGTTAGTTAGTTAGTTAGTTAGTTAAGTATACTAATACAGAAACAAACTAATATAGAAATTCCTGCATAGTGGACGTCTCATTCATAGTTACATAGTGACAAAGACATTAGCTAGCAATTGGCTATGAGATGTGATGTTCTGTTTTTGCATTCACAATGTAATGATTGTGTAAAAATAACATAAGTTATTATTTGTGTCTGGTTAGTGTCTTATTTTATTTCTCTCGACATACTTAAAAACAAGGTGACTGCATGTTGCTATCAGGAGAGTTATATGACTGTTTTGCACTGCATTTTCATTTGCTCTGTTTCAAAACATCAGTGTCTCTACATATCTGCACACTTCTGATCCTGAAAAGAAGGCCATCTGTTTGCACTAATTAATTTGCCTAGTAAATGCTGATGTGTGTAGTGCAGCAGCTGATGATATTCAGTATGAGGAGTGTGAGCTATAGTTACAGCATTGAAGCGTGTAAACATTTTGTATTGTAAAAGTTAGTAGGAGGTTCTTGTTTAACAAGACAAGACATCTAGACCACTAAGACTTTTTTTGCAAGGCAGTCATCTTGTCCTGTGGGATTTGTCCACTGATGATATAAAATAGGGTTGTGTAAAATATTACTGCAATCCAGCAAAACATGTTAGGCTTGCCGAACATTTTATATATATACGTGTGTGTGTGTGTGTGTGTGTGTGTGTGTGTAAACGTAAAGCATACTCAGCACCGTTTTGCTAGCTAAACTCTGCAAAATTAAACAAGAAGTGCAAAATTTGCAAAGAAATTGAATGACTTAAGTGTTAAGGTCAGGTCTGGAGGCCAAGAGCCTCACCCAAACCTCTGGCATTTTTGTATGTTTTGCCTCTTGTAGCAGAATACCTCACCATTTTTAATTTTTAACTTCTAAGATAGTGGTATGTTTTCTTTGATTCCACCATGTGTAGACCATTAATTTGTGAAAATGTTGATGCCTGTGGTTTTTGGTTCCATGTGATCAGTGCGCTTAGATTTACAGTAGTGTGATTCGATCTGTTCCTTTGTTTGCGTGATGCTGTGCAGATGGAGCAGGCCCACAGCGCTGGTGCAGCCAGCAGCACGGGTTCTCTAGAGCGAGCCTCCCTTTTCTGTGCCTCTGGCTCGACCACTGCTTCCAGCTCAGGCCTCTCGAGTCCCGTGGAGCTTCTCGGCAAGAGCAAGTCCTCTAGTCGCTTCTCGCTCTTCTCACCGCCGTGGAACAGCAGCTCTGAGTCTGACTCGAACCCTCCGTCACGCACCGGCTCCAAGAAACTGCGCCGCAGAGCAGGACCAGGTGGTGTCAAGACTAGCCCCGAGACACCTGAGCCCAAACCGAGTGGCCCGGAACACTTCCACTACTCTGAACCTGTAATCTCTAAGGTGACAGACTACATCTATGTTGGGAACGTTAATGCAGCGTATAGTGGCCGCATGCTGTGCCGGAACAACATCGACAGCATAATCGACATGAGCAGCCTGCCAGGTGAGACATTCCTCAACCTGATCCCTTGCACGTGCTCAAGAGGCACCAAGCACAGTTGGTCACGCCTGAAAGTGCACATGGAGGAGTCGCGTGAGCTGGGTGAGGATGGAGCAGAGCTGCACCAGCGTTGCTTTGATGCCATCAATGACTGCATCGATGCATCGGCAGGAAAGAGGAAGCGAGTGCTGGTTCACTGCCGTGATGGCTTCTCACTCGCCCCTACATGCGTCATCCAGTACCTCATGATCAAACACAACATGAGGCTGATCGCTGCTTATGAGCTGCTCAGGGCCAAGCACCCAGTCAACATCCGCGAGTGCCACCAGAATGCTTTAGTGAGTCTGGAGAGGACGCTTCGACCTGGTGGAAACACTGATCCTGAATGCTTCAAACAGGCCATCTCACGCAAGATAGCTTGGACTTAAATATACCACCATGCATTCTTTTCAGCCTCATACTGATTTATCTGGTACACCTGGTACACTTCTAGGACTGGCAGCTTGGGGCTAATTACTAACCATACTGATTATTCAAATAAAAAAAAATACAAAATAAAAAAAAAACTTCTTCCAGAGTAAATCTGAGATGGAAAAACTCAAGGTCAAATACTGTAGAGCTGCTAATCAAGAAAGCCGGAGTGAAAATGTGTCCGCTCCGGTGTTAAGACTCTGGTGCTGAAGTCTTGTGAATATGAGGGTTGCAGCCATAGTGTTATATTTTTCTTTCAGGGCAGCATGACGGGAAATCTCAGGAGACCCAGTGATGTCAAATCATGTCTACTGGATGGGGAGTGTAAAGCTTCTCCAGTGTTAACCTTTGAATAGTGGTTAAGCATCGGTCTAGTGCCATGTTTCCCAGTTCAATCCTTAGGAACCTCCAGACTGTCCACATTTAGGCTCTCTCTTAACACACCAAACACAAATCAAGCAGAACACTCAATACCTGGCAGCTGTGTTTGGAGAGAGCAAAAGCTTGGCTGGTCTGGGAGGGTTGGGAGACATTGATCTAGCGTCAAGACTTAACTGCTGCCATTGTAAAAAATAAACCTGCATTGAATCTGAATCATTTTGGTAATCCATGAATTTTTCAGAATCAGTGGACATTCTTAATGTTTTGTAGGTACAAATTTTCCTCCATGAGGAGTCTGATCACAACCTTTTCCCAGACACGTGATTATCAACAACTTCTCAGAGTTGAGTGCAAAAATTTGCATACCCAAATTTCTAAGACTAGTAGCAAAAATAGTAATTGTTAAGATGTTAATTGTGAAAAAAATCTAAATATTTGTCCTAATGTCCGGAAAGTGAAATATTCTCAAAATAGCTTGTTCACCTTTCTGACATATTTGCATGATCTTCAAGCAGATTTTGGATCGTTTTATTTGTAATATTCCTGCAGGTCTTGGCCCATTCTTTTTCAGTCTTGACCCATTCAGTCCCTCCAGGATTTTGTGATAGCAGAAATGAACACAAAATCAAGCAATCTCAGCAACATTCGGAGGAGCATGCAGTTTTTCAAAATTAACGCAGATTTGGGCCAAGATGCATCATGTCTCGTCATCACAACGTGCATTCAGAAACACACATCTTTCATTCACGTGCGTTGAACATGAGCTAAAAGGTCTCATTTCATCACTGAAATCAAACATTTTTGGCCCGAAACGATCACAAAAAAAAAAAAAAAAACCTCTGCGAAATCCTGTATGGGCTGCTCTTTTTCTTTTCTTTCTTCAGCTCTGATAAAATACTATCAGATATAATAGACCGCATACTTCTAATCAGATCTGGAACCTGATAGTCTTCCTTTTAGTTCTCATGTAACGCATTTAGATACATTGTGAAAGAGTGGTACATTTACCCCTTTTTGATCCCAAAACAATGCAAACTTTTGTACTCAACTGGAGCGTTGGAGCGTTTTATGCTTGGGAAGTGAGTTATATTGTGTCTGTAGTGAAACTGATACCAACTAGTATGTATCTTTGGGTCGTCAACATTACTAGTGTGGATTTGACTGAATTGTGAAGCAGTGAACTACTACAAAGACTTTTTTATTGCACTAACTAGACGTTGTAAAGAATCTGCACAGGTGAAATGTTCTTTAACTGACATGCCACTTCTTTTAGTTCTTCATTGCCTAGCAAAGGTAGACCTTTCCTATTTTTAGATGAATATGATGAACATGCTTCCTGTGTACTGATTTTTAATTGATGCTAGATTGCTGTTGTGTTTTAATTCACCATGTAGGAAGTTCTATCCAACCTCTTGTGTGGAATTGCTTATGCCTGTGTACAGTAATTATTATATTTGAATATTTTAGTGAGCAGTGTGCTGAGGTGGTGCGTTCCTGAGTTTTTGGTGCCTTTGAACTTGTCTTGCGTGATTGTATTGTGAGAATCACACTATGTATGCAGTTGTCAGGCACTGACAATGTTTTTATACTCTGGAATCTTCTGTATAATGCCTAATCGTTGTCCGGCTGCGAGTACTGCTTTGTGGTGTGCGGCAGGACACAGCTCAGTTCAGTAATGTGAAGGTTTTGTTGCAGTGGTCATTCTGTGAGCAGTGGCAGTATTTTCAACCCTTGTGGTGGTAACTAGTGCATCTCTCTGACTGATCGTGATTCTCCCCACTGCTATGCTTCTCTCCTAAAAACATTATCCACAGTCTAATCTATATAAGGCCTAACTACAGTACACTGCTTTCTTTTGTTGTATATTTCTAACAGTTTGACTTGATCTCAGGTGAAATCTATTGACCTAAACTATAATGTTCTCTGTTTAAACTAGAAAACAGAACAATGTTGCAATGTATTTTCTGTATTATGGTTTTAAAGTCTTATGCATTTGTATATGTAGATATTAAAGAAAACAATCAATTCATTTTTGACTCAACAATGATTTTAAGTGTATTACCATCTCATCAA
>JAFFST010013645.1:162514-173902 GCA_022414735.1 Noturus placidus | reverse complement strand
TGCACTGAAAGTAAAGGGGCTGAATAATTTTGCACGCCCAATTTTTCAGTTTTTTATTTGTTGAAAAAGTTTGAAATATCCAATAAATTTCGTTCCACTTCATGATTGTGTCCCACCTGTTGTTGATTCTTCACAAAAAATTACAGTTTTATATCTTTATGTTTGAGGCCTGAAATGTGGCAAAAGGTCGAACAGTTCAAGGGGGCCGAATACTTTCGCAAGGCACTGTACAACAGATGTTCTCCTAATTGGTTCCAAAGCTTTAATGATTAAGGGCATAGACCTCTATCTTGACAATGACTGGTTATAACCTTAATATCATCTTTAACTCATCACATGCATTCGAATCACATATCAGTTTGATTCTCTCACCTCTACAGTATTGCAGGATTCTGGCCTATACTCAAATTTAAGGATGCTCAAACTCTAGCCCTAGCCTTCATAAGCTTCAGCAGTCTTCTTTTTATGTCGTTTTTTCAAAAGACTTTCCAGGTGGCAGTATATTCAAAATTCCCACACATACTAATGGCTCTGCTTATATTTCACCCAATGTCTTTAATTTACACTGCTCATACCACATTTCATATACACTTCCATATACTGTACATATATTTACATAGAAGAAACTTTGTAGTGTAAAATGATTAATTTATTGTTGCAACAACAAGAAATACTGAAAGGTTCTTTTTATTTTTAAAAAAATTTACCCCTGTCTATATGTTAAGGTTAAGGTGGTTCCAGTATATTTGTTCCTATATTTAGACTTTCATATATGGCTGGTGTTAATTTTGTGGCACTTAATTGTGGCAATTTTTACAATTGGTTCTCCACTTTAAAAATCAAAGCTCAAACATTCTAAACATTACTATATTTCTCTCAACAATTACTACGTAGTAGCTCACTATCACTGTATCTCTTTATCTCACCTCTGATCATGTGTTATTTTTAATAGATGTTATTGTAATTTGTAAAGCTACCTTAATTATGACTAAAACCTTCCTATTTTTAATCATTGTTTTATTACTATCAAATTACATTGATTACCAAACTCGCGTATGTCAAAACATGAGCAATTCATCATTATATTCTTGACTGAGCTACATGGCTCACTTTAAACGCAATCTGTTCATAATTGTCCTTCAACAGTTTAAACCCCCTCCCAATCCACCCAGAGATTTCCTCTTGCCCTCACACATGTTCATGTGTGTGTGCCCTTATATTCATCCTGGCTTTTTGTTTGTGTGTGTGTGTGTTCTCATAGTAATTCTCTAGCTCCATTCCCCTAATGTTCTGCAGAAGTCTCGCTGAGTATGCCTCTCTGACTCTGTTCTTCCAATTAGTGAGATAACGTCAGCTAGCGAATCTCTTTTCTACAGCCACTTAACACAGATGGGATGATAAGACATCTAACTAAGAACTAAGAGCTCGGGGGAATCAAAGGAGCACTAAATTGTGACATGTTTGGTAAACCTGTGTGTGGTGTTTATTCTCTCCCAGTTTTTATATTCCACCCCATCACATTTGCTTATATCACTTATTTCTGCAATCAGATTATTTCAGGACCAAGTCCCTTGTGCCTGTAATGCTTGTGTTTACTCCTGCAGTGTCCCAAATGCAGCAGACCACTTCCTCTATGACCATCTGTTCTGAAAGTCTTCCATAAAGAAACTTCTACCAGCTCCAGTTGGCAAAGACTGTTGCCCCATCAACCCCACCCTCTCCATAACGGGGGTGTAGTTTGTATGAATAATTAATAATAAGTATCACTATCGTGTAAGAAGGGTTATTTATATTGATGTTGGTGAAGGGAGGAGTTGGAGCTTTCCATCTAATGTTTCAGGTGCTTGCTAGCCCATTGGCCTTTGTGTGAAACTACTTCCATAAAGAGGAAGATGGGCTTTCCTTCAACATTAGGGAATGCAATATAACCCTTCAGATTATGCCAGCTTCTTGCAGAAGACACAGTCGTCCCCACAACTCTATCGGCTGTGAGCTCTTCTCCACCTTCTTCCGCTCATAGGTGAGCGCCTGCGTTCTCTCTTTCTGTCACTTGCTCTGTGCTATGCTGCAGCTGATCTTTGAGCACATGTGCTGCGTTCAAGCTTTTGGATTAGCACCTTGGCTGTTACTATGGTCCTGTCTTAACTACTTGTGTCTGATCTGGAGGGTGTTCGTTGGTTTTGCAGTAAACAGACACAGTAAAAAGATATGTTACAGTGTCTGTGTTCTTTAATCTTAGTACATAAGATTGCAGTAGGAGAGGGAAAAAAACAAATTTAATTTACGATAATATAATGATCCTATATACATTTATAAAATTATATATGGTCCCTTAGATGATGATTGTGTCTGCATTTGGATATAGGGTTTTCTGTAATTCTTCATGTAAGTGAAAAATCAAGTTATTTAAGTAGCTCATATCAGTTTACACATCTGCTGGTTGATAAATTGTGTGTTGAGCTGAGCTGTAAAAACAAAATTGCTCAAGGCTCTGATCTTCAGAAAGTGATATGGCAGTGTTTATCTTGTTGCGTCTTCAAAATCTCCATATGCGAATATGAGGCTTTAGATGGCATTTCGGATGTGCATGGAATGTGAGAGACACTGTGAGGATCCCAGTGCCATAACTTGAAGCAGAGGTGTATGCGATGGGCTTTGTGTGAGTGGAAAAAAAGATAACGGGAGATTAACTCACATTATCGGGATCTTAATTCCGGTGAAATCTTCTGACCTTTAAATTGTGGTCGCTGATTTTGTAAGAGAGGTGATGATGTGCATCACACATTAGAATTAGTGACAGAAAGAAATGCTACTTTTTCTTTATCTGTTTATCTGTTTGATTCTAATTTTGTCCCATGATATTTGCTTCATATTTGGATTTTATTTTCTTTTTTTCACACCAGGATGACATTATTGTCTTGTCTTGAATATATTAAACACTCCTGATAAGCTGCGTGCAAATAGTTTTTTTCACCAGTTTGTGCTATGCTGAATAAGCTTACAGAGCTTTGTCATATTAATCCTAAGCCACTTTATAAACCACAGGCGATAATGTATAAGACATCTTAACTATCTCTGGACATTTCCAAAAGACGAATCAAGATGAATCTCTGAAGACGAATCAAGTGTCCTTGTGCTCACCCAAATATAGCATCTTAAATTGATTTCCACAACACATGCCAAAATAAGGATTCCCACAAATTGTGATTGGAATAGGTTTAAAATTGGCTATGATAAAACCAAACTTCATTGTAATGCAAGTTGTATGCTGATATATGCATGATATGTATGCTGGTATGTTGATGCAATTAGTTATTATTAGTTTATTTTCTGGAAGCATTTTGAAATATCACTGAGACATTTCTCAGTCAGAGCCATTTATTTCCACATTTACAGAGTACAGTGAAATTCTACCTTGTGTGTTTTTCCTAGACAGAGTTGAACAATAAATATTACATGATGTATATAAAGCAGTGGCATCATTATAAACAACAGCAGACACTGTACAGTTTGTGCACATAAGCATAAGCATACATGATGGACTGAAAATGATAGCAGATTAACATGACTGTTAAAGTATCTGTTAAAGTGTCAAGTGACTGCAAATGAAGTGAACTGCACACTATGTTAAGAGTTCAGTGTGCAGTTCAGTGTGCATAAGTGTTATCAGTATAGATTACTCCCACAACCTCAAAATGCCTTATTGCTTAATAATATATTTAACTGCAAAATTTTTTTAAAAAGGCTTTTGATTTTCTCTTGTACAACTATTAGCTCTTCACTCCAATACATAAATACTAAACTGTACACTTGATGTCCTGAGGGGTATTTTTTAAATTATTTTTTAAATTTTTATTTAAAATTTAAAGTTTAGCTTGGAAACATAAAATACACCATAAAGAAGAAAAAAAAAAGACATTCCAGTTACCAAAGAGAAGAAAATAAGATCCTTTATTGATCCCACATAGAGGAAATTCAGATTGGCACAGAAGTACAAGTAGGAGTAGTAACATAAAAGAAAAGAAACACATTTCCATAAATACCTATACAACAGAAATATTAGAAACAATAAAATAGATCTGTGTGTATGTACATATGATAGTTATATTTCTATATGTACATGTGCAATATCTGTGGTATGACAATTAACATTTGAGCGTGTGTGTTTGTGAGACTCGGTCAGTGGAGTAAGATGTACTGTGTATTGTAGCCAAGTAATATTACTTTTCTTAAATATTTTAATATGTGTTTATCCAAGGCAATGATCCAATGTTTACATTTTAATTCAGTTATAGTATGCTCATTTTGTTGAATATTGCTACTGTTGTGAGACTTAACGGTCTTCCCTTTGTACTACAGGGTATAAAAACTAAATCCAGCCAAAATGTCGGAGTAAGTACCTTGCGAGCTTTATTTTTTATCATGTTCTAGGTATACAATGTAGGTTCAACAAATCCTAGAAAATGCTACGTGTGTGAAAGTAAACAAAGAAAACTTGTGGCAGTTCATTTGAATTTCTATATATTGCAAGCCATGTATGTGTGAAATAAATTAGTAAAGGTTCACTGGAGCTTTAAAAATGCAAAAACACCCACAATGAATTTCAAAAATATATTGTGACTCTGCATGTCTAAATAATACTTTATCTGACATATTTTAATAAATAATTTCACCGTTCCCACCCAAACACTTAAGGAAAAAGATGTCATCGAGTCGCAAGCATAATCTGAAGGTATGTTTTTATTTATCTGTTCGTTTTTCCTTGATTATTATTATTTTGCGCATTTATTTGCTTATTTATTACAATCAAGAAAATTTAGTTGCAATGAAGGAATGTCATGAATCTGATTTATAAATCTGTGTTTCAGAGCTTGATGCTCTCCATCGCTAAAGGTTTACTTGAGGTTGAAGCAAAGGAAAAAGAAGAGGAGAGGAAAAGGTACATGGTAGAGACATGCCCTCCTTTATCCCTGCCAAGTGGTGTACAAGCACTACAGGTACTGACACAAATACACCCAACATTGCTTTAGACATTTTAGCCTTGATGCATATAGTTCATTCATGTCACATATTAAAAAAAAAAAAAAAAGGTCTATATATGCTGTACAGTGGTATCTCAAACTAAGGCGATGCTGTTTTGCCTCTGGGTTGTTTACAGGAGCTGTGCAAAGAACTTCACCATAAGATTGATGTGCTTGATGAAGAGAGATATGACCTGGCAAACAAAGTTGACAAAAGTTCTAAGGAGGTACAATTAGACTAGAGATGCACCGATACAAAATTTCTCAGCTGATACCGATAACCGATACTGATAGTTCTGCCTTTTATGCCTTCTTTTAAATTAATAATAATTAATTCCTCAATTATCAAAGAAATGTAAATAAAAACATTTTATTCTCTCCATTTCAACAAGTTGTTTCACTGTAACTGGTCTCATAAACAGAAGACACATTACACTAATTAACATTAACACATGAACTCAATTCTGAATATTAAAGTAAGTTCTTAATTTATTGAATGTTATTAATTCATATTAATATTGACTGAATTCTAAAACCCTCCTGTTAGTCTCACATTCACTCACCACAAACAAAAACATTTCTACTTCATCACTGACATCAAACTGGTAATATATAATATAAACTTTTTTAAATATATTAACATTAACTGAATATAAAATATACTACTCTACAAATATATTTTTTTCTGTGCAATATGTACTTTTTTTCTCAACTTGTCTTCATTTAAATCTTTCAACGGTGTACTGGTGCTTTAATGCAGTGCGAGCAGCACGGGAAAAAAAAACAAAACTCGCCGCCGAAACTCCCACTTCACTGCTGCAGTATCAGGTGTAAAATTTTAACAGTGCAGAGATTACAGAGATTACAAACTGCAGTTCTGTTGTCATTCCACACAAGAGACATCATCTTTACACACAGCATGAAATCGATGTGTTTTCCTGCCCTCTTTTGATTGACAGGATATAATAGGCACTGATCATCAGATGTTTTTAAAAGGCCTATTGGCCTAAACATCTCTAATTTAGACCTCACACAAGACCATAGTATCTCAATAAACAACATTCATAATTAAGGTTCTTTATGTGACTGTTCTTCTGCACCACATTAGATTGAGGACATGAAAATTAAAGTTCAGGATCTGAAGGGCAAGTTCAAGAAGCCAGCTCTGAGGAAGGTGCGCATGTCTGCTGATCAGATGCTTCAGGCTTTGCTCGGCTCTAAACACAAGGTGTCTCTGGACCTGAGAGCCAACCTGAAACAAGTAAAGAAGGAGGTCAAGGAGGAGGTGGGGGCTCAATTATTTTTGCCACAACAGCATTATCACCAGTGGTATTATTTACAAATCAAGGTTTATGAACTTTATAATGATGTCTAAGCTTTAAATACTAACTTTTCTGTGTGTGTCACAGGATAAGGAACTGCGTGATGTAGGGGACTGGCGTAAAAACGTTGAAGACAAGGCTGGCATGGATGGCAGAAAGAAGATGTTTGAGTCCGACGCTTAAATAATCAAATGTAGTCTAGTCTTCGGTGCTTCTTCGGATTAACTGTTGTGTGCTGCTGCAAGAAGAATGGAAATGTCAGGTTTAGCATGTGGACAAAATTATTGATATTGTCAGAAATGGTAAAGCAAAACAAATGAAATGTTGTAAGTGTTATATTCTGTTTCAGAATATAAATTTTAGAATTCAGTTGTATTTTGTGCAGTTATAAGGAACTTCATACAGAACATTTGTGTTGTGCAATTCAATTGTCCAATGCATGAATAAACGGTTTAAAATACATTTGCCTTTTTGTCTTAATTTATGTCAAAATAATGCCATACTTTTTCATGCAAGGGCTATAAAACGTTAACAAAATCTGCATAATTGCTCATCATTTCATTATTTTTAAAATAATTATTATAATTATTTGTTACGTTGTAATTTGACAGTTTTGGACATTTTTTTTCAGTGCTTTTTCCTAGTCTTCCTTTAGCTGCTGTAATTGACTTCTGATACCATTAACAGTATGGCAATAAAAACAATAAATAAAAGTTGTCTTTAAAAGCTAAAACATCACAAATATTTGAAATTTGCATATTAAGTACCTATTATCTATTCTGTGTAGTACTGCTTCTAATTCACAGGTAAAGGTATGCAGCATGAATAAATGAAATAATGCAGTGTTTTTTGGTGTCACTTGGGTTATAATACTGCAATTAACCTTTTTCTCATGTCTTGCAAGCTTAAGTATGGCTCAAATGATGGATGACTTCAGGACATCTGTTTACGGTAAGGCAAGTTGATATCTTACAGTATTTAAAACGTATCCGAAAAGTCAGGAACCAGTGAGATTAAAACTACAACTAATTTTGTATTTATTATTTGCAACATATGCTCTATATGTTCACAATTATACTCCATGCATTTTCTCTGTATCATGTTTTTTTTTGTAGATTTTGCAGACACCTTGTAAATTGATTGTATCTTTATGAGTTGAGAGTTTTTTCAAGTGACATTTACCAGTATCCCTTTGGATGATGTGATTGAATTCTGATACTATTTATAGTCTATAACCAATTAATAAAACAATTAATAAAAGTTGTTTCTAAAAGCTAAAACATCACATTAAAGTTTTAAATTTGCATATTACGTACCTATTATATATTGTGTGTAATTCTGCTTCTAATGCCTAGATAAAGGTTAGACTTTAACAGCATAATTTAAATTACAATACATTACAGTATCTTTTACAGTATCTATATTGACTGTATTTATATCTACTAAAGTATATATTGATGGTTTTGATATCTACTATATTATCTAGTATTGATATCTACTACAATATCTATATTGACTGTATTGATATCTACTACAATATCTATATTGACTGCATTGATTTCTATTTCATTTGTATTGATTGTAGTAATACGTATATATTATTCAAAGTTATCTACTATTCAAACTGTGATGTTGAGCTCTAAGGTACCATTCCCTGACAGTTGGTAATAAAGATAATACTAATAATCTTGAGGTATGTGTTATTTATATTGAAGAAGCAGAGAAAGAAGTCATAGTACTGTATTTCATGACCTTGTCAGCCCATTGGTTTGGTTGGTAATCCATTTCCATAAAGAGAAAGGCCGGATTTAAGGGTGATCAGAGAATGCAATATATAACTTCTTTGCTCTTCAGCTGCTTGTGTCTTCGCCTGACAGTAGCTCATCAGCAGTTTTACGAGCCTCTGTGTTCTCTTCAGTCTATAAGGTAAGGGATATTTATTTAGCTGTGCTTTCATCTGTTCCATCTTTTGTGCAGACTCGCATCATTCTTACATAGTTTCTACATTCTTGTTGTTTCCACTTGTATTATACCTGTACATCTTTCCTCTGAAATGAAGATACATTAATAATGGTTCTGAATTACACATTATTTCATTTTGGCCATACATGCACACATGTTTTGTGTGTTTTAGTGGACAGAGAGAGCCAGGATGCTTGCTTAATATATGGTGTGATGATGTGGCACTTTGAAAGTCTACACCTCCTTCAGCAATAAATTATGAAAAGGATACTGCAAAGTTTTACTTCTTGTCAACACCAACATCCTGTCATGTGTAATAGGTTGTTCACAAAAATGTGCTTCGCTTCCAAATGATAAAATGATGATAAATGTGACATAAATTGATTAAAAATATATATAGTCCATCAGCTAATCTATATACCACGGATAAAACTATCTCATTTTTAGTGTTCTCTAGCCTCTAAGAATAGCCAAAGAAGTGAAGGGTTTTATATGCCCTAACAACTGTCTTTGTAGCTTTCTAAGCATGTAGTTAAGGAGTGTGATGACCATCTGAGCAGGCTTAAGCTGTTAACTCAGTCATCAGTTAGAGAGTCAGTCTACTCAGTTGCTTCACGACGGATAAATAAAGGCTAAGCATGGTGTCCGTTATGAAGGAATAAAGGACACTGGGTTATTTTTGAGCTCTTCTCTAATGTCTTGGTCATTTCAAAGATGTTCCATAAGGCTGGGTCTGTCTCTCGGCATGTCTAACAGTTGTGGTGTCTCGTTGCAGAGACCTAACTAAGAAAATATCAGTCAAAGATTTGAGGCCACATAGCCTACTCACATCTCCAATTTAGAATCAGGGATCTGGTCATGTGCATGTGACACTTTAAAGACACAATGAACTTGAACATGAACTTGACTTTGCACTATGATCTGTACAGTATGTTTTCAAAGTTCCATTTCAGATTTTCTCATAGGTCAAGCTTTCAAGATTTTTTCTTTAAAGGTCGAGAAGCAACATCAGATTTGAAAAAAAAAAAAAAAAAAAACATTGACATTTTACTGCCTGAATTAATTACTTAAAAGTTGACATTTTCTTAATAATTAGATACTGCGGAGCATTAATTATACTGAAATGTCTAACACATCATTGTCCTCCCAAGAATACACCCTAAGCAGACAATGTATGTGCTTTTTCTTTGTATTACTGTCACCAGGGAACAAAGACAAGCAGCCAACATGACTGAGTGAGTAATACTGTATTTTGAGTCACTCACTTTGCTAAGAAGTAGTGCTAAAGAACTTAGCATTATTGGAACCTGATCTCATGAGAAATATGCATATGCATAGGAAATATACAAGACAGTAATGTGAATTGTTGTGAATTAAGGACTAGAATTTTTTTTTAAATAAATTATAAGCTATAATGTAACTACAGAAACAAGGGCAAACCTCACATATCTATGTTTTTGTTCTGCTAGAAACAAAAAAATGTCAATGAGCCGGAAACACAGCCTGAAGGTAAATATATTTGTTTAGATTGTAACAATTTTGTCAGTAGTGATATAGCATGTATACTGTCACATATTTTATATGAAACTATTGAGTATGGGCAAATGATGCAAGAATAAATCCTCAGATTGATTGTGTGTCTGATAAATTTCTGTCTCCAGAGCTTAATGCTTCAGGTTGCAAGAGACTTGTTAGAAGTTGAAGCTGAAGAGAAAATGCAAGAGAGGAAGAAGTACATGGAAGAGCACTGCCCTCCTCTTTGTTTACCCAGCAGCAAGGAGGAGTTACAGGTAAAACTCATGGTAACTTTTACTCTAGAACTGTAAGACTTTAAGTTATTCTATTAATATAGACACTTATACATGAAATAAAAGTAAAAAAAAAGATTGCCACTTGGGTTTAACTTTACATATGTAATTAAGGTTCCCTTAACTTACATTATTTATCACAGTTAGCTTTAATGAATATAAAGGTCTGCTACAGGGAGACTGAGACTACTGGGCAGGAATGACAGTGGCCAACATGAACCTTAAGGAACATTTGTTGTTTTTAACAATAATTCACAAATGAGGTTGAAAAACAAGTTCAAATATTAAACAAGATTTCAGTAAATTATCAGCATATTTAGGAACATGCTGTAATGACCTCCGACCCCCTGCCTTATTTTTGCAGATTTGTTTTTTTTTTTTCTTTGTCAAGAGAGTCAGAATCATGTTTAGCCATTTTTAGTCAAAACAGACATATACCATTTAAACAATCATCTAATATGTGTTAAATTACATTGTTACTTTACCATGACCTATGGATTATTAATGATAGGTTTACAGTTTGTTACTGTTAATTAAAGCAGTAGATAATATTAGTTAAGGAAAACATTATGTAGTTCTGTACACTGCTCTGGATAAAAGCATGTATCACATGTTATAAATGCAAATGTAGAACACTCTGTTTTGTGATCCTGTATAGAACACTAGATTTACCATTTTATTCAACAGTGTAAGATGTGTGAAGAACTGTAGTTTTTATTTTAAATCCCATTTACTATTCAAGATTATTGTGTTTGGAGTCTGTTATCTGTCTAGATAAATATATGGGGTAAATTCAGATGCAGAAGAATACCATTGTTAACATTTTGTTGTTATTATAAGGCCTTACTTTAAATGTACCTGTATATACCTTCAGGCACTGTGCAAAGATCTACATGAAAAGATTATAGTTATTGATGAAGAGCGATACATTCTGGAACACAAAGCCAATATGGTTGTGGATGAAGTAAGTTTTCAAAAGATAAAAGTTTATTCATTTATCATGTTCCTTAATGTTCCATTGACATGTGTTCTCATGCACACTGATCAATGTCTCTCTGTCAACAGGTTAAAGATTTGAATATAAAAATTGTAGACCTCAAGGGCAAGTTCAAGAAACCTCCTCTGAAGAAAGTACGTATGTCAGCTGATGCTATGCTTCAGGCTCTACTCGGCTCCAAACACAAGGTGAACATGGACCTGAGGGCCAACCTGAAACAAGTGAAGAAAGAGGTCAAGGAGGAGGTGGGGCTTGGATTATCAACAATCAACAATTTT
>JAFFST010013645.1:138490-160285 GCA_022414735.1 Noturus placidus | reverse complement strand
TCATATTAATTCCATGACGTAATTATATGTGATTTATAGCAGTCTGTTGTAGATGTGAAATGGGAACTAGATGTCTGCAGTGTTCATCCAGCTGACTGCTAAGTTACAAATAATTTTAGGCATATATTTTCCTTAATTATGCAAATTCAGTTAATTGTTAATAGAAATCGTTCATGCAAGTCAGTAAAGGTTTCATCATGCTTGTCAAAAGTGGCCATTTGATTCAGACTGATGAATCTCAGATGTCAGAATCTAAAGCACATGTCTAGGTGTGAAGTTATAAATGTGTCCTCCAAGACAAGCACAACACCATAAGAGGGATATACGATGAACAGCTGGCCTCTTAACACTTACTAGCCTAACTTAATTTAGAATGGGTTTTGATTCTATCTGCACGGCAGGATCCTACCCTTGTAATCTGTCATGTATTAGTTTCCACAGAAAATCTAGACTAGCAGACACATGCATACAGAGTCTGAGATAAATGCATGTCTAATATTATCATCTAGATAATGCTGTCATTTTGCTGAATAAGAAATAAGAAGGATTATATAGAAATATAATCAGATCTGCTAATGGAATTTCTGGTTAACTCGCTTATATTATCCAGCAACGTCTTTCTCAGTTAATCTTTACTGAAAAAGCTTCCTTATAAATACTGTCCCGAAACAGAAAGGCTCAGAGATCAGAATTAAGCTTATAGTGCACAGTTTCCCTTCACAATTAAAGCAGACAATAATACACTGTGTTCCTGAGTTCTAATAAATGCAACGACTTTTCACAGGATCTGAAGCAAACAAGAAGGCAAGATGTCTGAGTAAGTCTTAAAATTTAAATTAGTGAAAATTATACACATTTCATTTTTTTTGTTTGATCTCTTTGTTTATCTGACATGCCAAAAAATTAGTGCAGGGAAAAACAGATGAAACACAGTCAATTCAATTTTATAATAAATGTGTTTTTGTACTTACAATTTTACTAACCTTGAAAATTAATGTTTTTTAACAGCACCTTTACTGTGAACATTTATCCGTAGTTTTAATTTTTTTTTTTAATTTACGCATTATAACAAATGTAATGCAATTTCTGAGCTAAAATCATGCAGATATATTTCACAGCATAATGTGCCAAATTCAGTTCACTTCATTCACATTTTCTTAAATACATACTATGTAATATTCAAATACAATTTATTGTCCCCATTTTTTCCACTGAAAAGCAAAAAGATGTCGTCGAGTCGGAAGCATCATCTAAAGGTTGATCAGCTTTACTATATGCACCTTATTATTTCTCTCTAGCTATGCTTATAGTTAGTGTTTATCTAAAATTAAATGTTATATTTCACTTGTGTTCCCCAGAGCTTGATGCTTTCCATTGCTAAAGGTCTCATAGAAGCAGAGGCAATTGAAGCAGTGGCCACAAGGAATGCTTATATGGAGGAGACTTGTCCACCTTTGAGCCTCTCAGGATCTGTGGCAGATCTTCAGGTGGATTTAGGAGTATTTATATATTAGTTATATTGTTTTCGCATTTTCATTATGACTCAGACAGATAGATGATACAACTAGCAAACCTTTAGCTGTATATTTATCATATAGTATTTGTACAGTTAAAGACATGCTTATGTTTTACACACTACTTACAAATGTGATTTTCATAAAATTATGGCTTGCAGGAGCTGTGCAAGAAGCTGCACTCAAATATTGACAAAATAGATGAGGAGCGATATGACCTGTCATGCAAAGTGAGCAAGAGTGACAAAGAGGTATGGATGCTCTGCTTCAGTAAAATGTGTTTGTAACATTTTATCCTCAGCTGTGCATCAAATACTGTATGACTTGTGATCTGTTTGTGTGGAAAAGATCGATGACCTGAAAATTAAAGTTCAAGATCTGCAAGGCAAGTTCAAGAAGCCAGCTTTGAAGAAGGTGCGCATGTCTGCAGACTCTATGCTTCAGGCTCTGCTTGGCTCCAAACACAAGGTGAACATGGATCTGAGAGCCAACCTGAAACAAGTAAAGAAAGAGGTCAAAGAGGAGGTGGGTATAAAAGCAGGCTTCAATGCAACACGATGACCATTTGTGGTGATATCATTGCTTGGAGATTCAATTTCTGGTCTTTTGGCCTTTTAAGACACAAAAACACTTAATGACATGGTGTCAAGTGTTTTATGTTGGATTTTTTTACAGCCTGCAGAACAAGTTGGTGACTGGCGTAAGAACATTGAGGACAAGGCTGGTATGGATGGAAGGAAGAAGATGTTCGAGACCTCCTAATTGTCTCATAGCACAATGCAGCTGGTTGTTTTTAAGTAGAAAAGCAGGCAGTGTACTTTTCTTTACTATTACCACATTATAGAGCATCATTATTTTGTATATGACCTAAGGATAAAATATTTCAAAGCATTAAGTCACTTGTTTTGTTCCTGTCTGCTGAATAGTAAGTACTGTACAAACATGTATCAAGTCATAAATAAATATCAGAAGGATTTTAACGATTCCTGTAGTTTGTCTGAATCTATGCAGTTGGTTTCACTGGGTTTCTGACATTTTATGGTCAAAATACAAATCCAGGGATGAACATGATTGGAGAGTTTCGAGGTTCCCAAACCCCTCTTGATAATTAGGTAACGAGTTCAATTGGGGGGTCAGAACAGTGAAAACAAAAAACTAACAAACAGCCACTGCTCTAGGCCGTCTGAATTGAAGAGATGAAGAGGATTTCTCACTTAATCAAGGCTTAACGAGTGTTTCAGCGAGTTGTTAGGTAAGTTGGTTTTCCTCTGTACCTGGTGTGCCAAATGTCTCTGTTAATGTCTCTGCTGACAATTTTTATCGTACACTAATCACATGCCAAGGCAAATTAATCTTCTTGTTGGCGAGTTCATTTGGACCGCCAAAAACTAGCCACTGTATATAATTGGAAAACTCCCCTGATGGTAATGGATACTTGTGACTCATTTTTAATAGTGCTGCAGAGACACTGATGAAGACAGCTGGTAAAGACATGAAGACTTCTGGACAGTACTCAGAGAAACACTGACATCTATCGGTCAATCTGGAACTACAGGTATGACTCCAAGTCTTGCCTACAGTCTTGCCAATATATAGAGCCTTTATAAAACCATTGGCTTTATCTCATACTTATCACCTTGTGCATACTTCACGTTAGTCATGTCATTGATGGTTAATTGGGCGGCTGTGGCTCAGTCGGTAGAGCGGGTTGTCCACTAATCCACTAACCGTGCGGTTGGTGGTTCGAATCCCGGCCCGGGTGATCCCATGCCGAAGTGTCCTAGGGCAAGACACTGAACCCTAAGTTGCCTCCGATGGCAAGTTAGCGCCTTGCATGGCAGCTCTGCTACCATCGGTGTGTGAATGTGTGTGTGAATGGGTGAATGAGACACAGTGTAAAGCGCTTTGGATCCAAGTGCCTTGGATAAAAAAGCGCTATATAAGTGCGCCATTTACCATTTTAATTAGAAATGAAATGTTTTTCCTCAGACACAGACAGTAAACTGTGTATTTGCTGGGAATGAATACAGCTCAGTGCAGTCAGAAGCTGTGTTCAAAAATCTAATTATTGTCATTTAATTAACGGAACACTATAGAGTTGACTACTCTGTTTTCTGCTACAAGTAAATGGTAAATTAACTTTTACTCTAAGAATAATGCTCTAAAGATAAGAATGCTCTTATCATTTTATCTTCCATGATTTGACAGTGGAGCCAAATGCATAGGGGTTCAAATAAATCCTGATAAATCACAAGAAAGTTTACATGTTTATTTATGCATTCATTGAAGCATTCAAATGTACAGACAATACATTTAACACAGAATACACCTGGAATACAATGAACTGCAAATAAGATAAATGTACATAAAAACAAATCAACAAAAATAAATACATGAAAGTAAATTAAATCTAAAAGCTGTGCACACAAATATAGAATAAAATAATTGTTTTTGTTTTTACAGTTAATCCATTGAAACTCATTAATATTTACAAACAATAACATTTTAATAAAATACATGTCAATTTAATGTCAGTATTTTAATCTTTGTATGACAGCAAATTACACGAAATATTCCAGGACAAACACTTTTTCTTTCCTTGCAGAACCATAATTTATCCCATTCTTGCTAACAGCATGTCAAATATGATCCTTTAATAGCACACCCACTAGATAAACTGGTACATTTTCTTAAAGGTGAACATTCAGTTAATTTAGAATGTATACAGAATGTGTCTGTGTCTTTTGGAAAATTAAACTTTTTCTATCACTAAGGCTGTTATAGGATCTATCATGAATACAGTAGGACAAACGTTTAAGAAAACGCTAGTGGCTCTGTGCAAAGATCACTACTTCCGCTCACTTCTTCTTTTATGTGCACTCGTGCTGTTGCTCACACACTTTTTTTATTTATTTCACTGCTACAGATCCTGCTTCCTGCACTGGGATTAGTTTATAGTTAATATTCACAAGCAGATGCTTCTGGCTTTAAGTGCCAACCAAAGTTGCAAGGGTAACTTTAAAAATATATTCCGTTACAATTACAAATTACTTCATCAAAAATGTAATCAGTAACGTAATCCAAGTATCACAATATGAAAGTAATGTAATCTGATTCTTTTGGATTACTTCAAGGTCACCTATGTAAATAAAGTCAATAGAAAAGTAATATGATCTAAAATACTTTGATTTAACGCTTATTCCATCCATTTTCTATAACGCTTACCCTACTGGGTCGGTGGGAACCTGAAGCCTATCCCAGGGAGCATGGGGCACAAGGCGGGTACACCCAATCACATACACACATTCACACACCCATTCATACACTACAGACACTTTGGACATGTCAATCAGCCTACCATGCGTGTCTTTGGAGCGGGGGAGGAAACCGGAGTACCCAAAGGAAACCCTCAGAGCACGGGGAGAATATGCAAACTCCGCACGCACAGGGCAGCGGTGAGAGTCGAACCCCCAACCCTGGCGGTGTCAGGCGAACGTGCTGACTACTAAGCCGAATACAATAAATTAATTCATTAATTAAAAGATCACTGTCCCTTATGGAGTAAGGGAGTTTGCCCATGTGAGCCACAACTGGTAAGAGAGAACTAGAGCTATAATCAAGCAACTGTCGTGTCATGTCAAAAGATTCATTTCTTTGGTTTTGAATGAAAAAAAAATTAATCTTGATAGTATTCTCATTTTGTACAAAATGTACCTGTAATCTGATTACATTGTTTTTTGACGTAACTGTAACGGATTACAGATACCAGTTTTTGTATCCTGATTACGTAACACTGTTACATGTATTCCGTTACTCCCCAAACCTGGTGCCAAACAATCACTGTCCAGAACTTACCAGTATGTGGATAGAGTAAAATAGCTCCTCCCACCTCTACTCGGATTTTAGCGGAGTTCTTATTTATGGCTAGAGAGTGCACTAGTTTGGAGTTACAGTTTGAGGGCAGTTTTTAAACTGAAGACTGCCTTTTTCAGGCTAAAGGAGAAATCAAACCACCATTAACACAAGCCTCATTAACCTGGTTGTAAATGAATGTGTTAAAGCCAGTGGCTTATTACATTTACATATTTAGCAGACGCTTTTATCCAAAGCGACTTACAAATGAGAGCACATTCACACACCGATGGTAGCAGAGCTGCCATGCAAGGTACTAGCTTGCCATCGGGGGCAACTTAGGGTTCAGTGTCTTGCCCAAGGACACTTCGGCATGGGATCACCCGGGCCGGGATTCGAACCGCCAACCCCACGATTAGTGGATTAGTGGACAACCCGCTCTACCGACTGAGCCACTGCCGCTCTTATTAAGAAGTTATGTCCAGAGATGTAGAAAGAGGCCACAAAAGATGATGTCTAAAAGCTGAGTCAGTTGGAGCCATCTGAAAAATACCTCAATAAGGGGTACTTTGGATAGATAAAGGGATCTTGGCTTCCTAAAAGAGTTCTATGTAATACCCTTTCAGAGGGAAATATTCTGTTGCAGAGTTGTACATTCATCCATGCAGAAGCTTTAAGGAGTGCCACAGAGGGACAACTGAAGAACATTTAAGAATTCTACACTTAAGCTTTTATTTGTGGGGTATAGTGGCCACTGCAAAATTTTCTCACAGAGTTGAGGTTTTCTAGTCTTTTCCCATCTGCTGAGTAATCTTACTTTAACTTTCTTGTGTATGAACGCCCTAACGTTTCCTTTGCTTTGCCTCTCTGGGAACCCCTCTGGTTTTCATGTAGAACCCTGAACAAAATTTTGTTTACGAAGGTTCCACGAAGAACTACCAAACATTCACCATGCGATAAACCCTTAAGAAACCATTTTCCTCTTTGAGGGCAGCACATATATTTTGGTGTGCATGTGTCCTGTCATACTTTGGCACTTCCCAATACTTTTACATGTATTATGCTTCAATACTTATGCATGTCTAGCTATTCTTATATACTAAGATTGGGCTTGGAAAAGATCTTAGGAGTTGTTGCAGATGTTTTCTTTCTTTCTAATATTTTATGTTTGAAAGCATTGACTAGTAATATGACTATTTGTACCAGCATTTCTTTTCCTGATTCTGACTTCCTGCCATCCTTCATATGAACAAATTCCTGACTGAGGTGCTTGAGAACAGCAGTGGATTTCAGGCTCTGTTCAGCAAGGCTTTAGAGAGAAAAGCGACGGTTTTTGCTGTGAGATACTTTAAAAAAATTCTCGCTAATGAACAATTGCTTTATCCTGTGAAATACATTTAATGTAGAATGTGAAATGTGGCACACTGGAAACCAGAGTTAAACAACTTCTGAGCTGTCAAAAAAGTTTAATAATTAAAATTTAACACCTTTACATAGGACCTTATACCATGGTTGGTTTAATCCACACTGTAAAAAAAAGAAAAGCTAATTTACTGAGTACGGTCACATATCTCCCAATTTGTAACCCTACTTAGTAATTTGAGTTAGGTGGACTACTTTGGTTAAAAGTTTATTAAACTCAGTAAAGCTATGCAGCAAGTTTCATTGAAATTTTAAGCTAAGACAGCTTTTCTTTTTTTTTCATTTCCATACACGTTTTATTGAAACTAATATATGATCTTCACTTACCTGGCTATTTTTAATCAAAGTGATTGAGATTGGATGCAGTGTGTATTTCTGGACATTGGCACACTAATGGCTTTGCTCTTATTACCATAAACAGGGTGGGAGGTATTTGTTTTAGAGGTCCATGCCAGCCTTATATACTGTTAGCAACCAGCAACTGGGGTGTCAGTGATTCAGTTCCCTGAACCATTTCTCCATCAAGCAGGTAACACTGCCACAACATTTCATACAGGTGAGAGTAAAGTGCACTGCATTTTCCCTCTGATTGTGCTTTATAATCCTCTTTTGCTAAAAAAAATTCTATATGGCTTCTGCTCTTGCTGATGGATTGTTGGGCAATTAATGATGAGATGAGATTTCTTGTGGTATATGCTTGCTTTAACCTCAAGGCATCACAATGTTTCTATGCTTTGTATCTGTACACAAAATGTAACTAGAAGAACAAAAAAGTTTAAATGGTAAATAGTTGGACTTTTGGCAACAGGAAAAAGCAATGATGCTTAAGATCGGGTTTGAAGATCAAAGAGCTAACTTGATTAATGTTTTGCAATAAAAATAAGAACAATTGTATGATATATTTGCATAGCAATTATACTGTATTCGGCATTCTCACAAAATTGCTACATTTCCTTTAGTCCCATGTTGCAAGATGGTATTAATTTAACATTATTTTGTGTCATAGTTGTGTGCCTGACAGAAATGCCTTGTAATGAGAGACCAGATTTGTTAGCTGGCATGCAGAGGCTTTCATGAAAACGTGAAAAATTGTTCAATACTGTACTCAGGGAAGCTTCAAGAAGCACTTGAAACAGCAGACCTATGTCTGTAGCCCTGACTCAGCTGGTTTAGTAGATTTATGACATTGGCTCTGTGTATGGCTCACTGATATCTGCCCAAATGAACGGTCTGGAAAAAGTTGATGGGAATATGATAACAACTGCCTTGATTAATATTAGCATACTGGTGATGGTGGTGGGGGTTGGCTGGGTCAAATGCTCCTCTTGCAGCCTGTAGAGATTGTTCCAGAAGCTAAGACTGGAAATTAGATATCAAAGGTTGAAACAGATTCGAAGAGCTTCCATGAAGTCTCAGCATGCTTGTGGGTGTAATGAAGATGCATCAAGTGCATCTTAAATACTTGAGCACATGTATTTCAGATGGTATTAATGTTGGAAACATCTACTGGGTTTCTGGCCAAGGCATAGCATTCCGAGCAATTAAAGCATATAATTAGCTGTAAAAGCCAATTTGAAGAACGCCACAAAAGGATCTAGCCACGTATATTAAGTATATACTATAAATGCATTTTACACTGAAAATGAATATTAAGTAACTAAAATACTTCTTCTGTATGTTTCTCTAGAGGTAGAAAATAAAAAGAAGCAGCCAAGATGTCTGAGTATGTATTATATCTTACTTATTTTTCCAAGTTGCCTCTTAATCTGCTTTTGTAATTATATACAGTATACTACATACAGTGCCTTCTACAAATATTGGCACCCTTGGTAATTATGAGAAAAGAAGGCTGTGAAAAATTGTATTTATTGTTTAACCTTTTGATGTTTTGTTTCAAATAAAAATCACAAAAATACTCTGCTCTCATGGATATGGATAGATAACAAAACACATGTTTATCCAAACAATATCTTCGTTAAATATATGTTTGCAACAATTACTTGAAAATTATATTGACCAAGGGGGTGCCAATATGAGTAGATCACTGTATCTTATGTTCAATTTAGCACCCTAAAGTATTAGCTGGGAAACCTTTAACGAGTCTCTGTAGAACCTTACAAAAAAAAAGTTTCTCTGTTAGAAAGGGTTCCTAAGTAGAAAAAAAAAAAGAGAACCCAGTATGTGCCAGTTGCTAATTTGTGCATACTGTGTCCAATATATTACTCATATAGAAAAAAGATGACGTCAAGCCGCAAGCACAATCTCAAGGTAAAAAAAAATATAATCTTTGTCCTCTTTAAATGCACTTTATATATATATATATATATATATATATATATATATATATATATATATATATATATATATATATGTATGTAAAACATATTTATAAAAAATATCAACAGCGAACATATGATCAAGCTGCATTTCATTCCACACAGAGCTTGATGCTTTCGATAGCTAAGGGCTTGCTAGAGAATGAGGCTAAACAGTCTGTGATTGACAAAGCTGCCCATATGGCACAGAATTGCCCTGACCTCTCCCTTCCACACTCAGCGCAGGAGCTGCAGGTACAGTACATCACATTCACTCTCTCACACTCAAGCAAGTCTAAACACATTCATACGAATGATGCTTATCATATTGTGATATTTAAAAATTCATAAAGCGAAAGACAGACAACTAGTGTTGAAAAAGTAATTCTGATTTTTAAACTAATGTGTAAATAAGCTAGCAAGGTGATTTGTCTATAACTCTGATACTAGAAAGAATCCTTCTCTACATCATTGCATTCATGAATTACTGGTATGCTCACACCAGATTCTGAACAAAGTTGGTCACATATTGAATGAAGGCAACTAAATTCAAATCATATCATATCACAGCAGATTCAGTTCTACGCTAAAATGCCAAATTGTTGCCTTCAGAATCAAAATTGCGTTATAATGTGTGGAAGCCTGAGGATTACTCATCTAATATATCGGCTAGCAATATCAATATTATCTTGTCATATTGCCCAACATAAGCTCATCTGAAAAACCATTTGATTTAACCTCTTCACTCCCAGAAGCTGTTGGTGGTGCAGATTTACATTCTTTACTCTTTATATTGTACATTTCTAATCTTTCTACAAAGAAATTGCTCTAAGAAGAGTAACTGAATAAGAAGCTGGATTTTAAAGGGTTAATGTTGATAGCTATTTATTTAATTGTTTTAACTGTTTTAAAACTAAAATGTGAAATTTTGTAAGAACTCAGCTGAAGTGATTCCATTTATTATATCTTTGTCCTTCCATTAGTCATCAATTGCACCAAGAATGAATCCCACAGATGTAATAAATAAAGAATAGCATACAAGGATGGTTTCATCTTTTGGTTAGGCTTAGAGTTAACTCTTACATTACACAAGCTGTCTATGTTTACCCTGAATGTCATTAGAACATTATGTATTACAGCTGTGGGATCAAGACAACATTTCTGCAAGGGCACATAAATGAAAAAGAAAGAGATTGTCACCTAATATCCCAAGTCAACAAATACACATTTTTATATATGTTCCTGTTAGCTGGGAGATGAGTGTAACAAACTGTAGTTAATAGGTGAACCAAATAATTAATGTACAATATGTGGAATTATCATTGCAGTGTGGTTTTAAGCAAAAACCTCTCACTTCCAAAACCTTGAAGGGTAATTTTAAGGAAGAAACACAGACAATATACACTTTCTTTGTGAAATCTTCTAATACAATCTGTCATTAGGAGCTGTGCAAGAAGTTGCACAATACCATTGACAAAGTTGATGAGGAGCGATATGACCTTTATTCCAAAGTCCAAAAAGGAGACAAAGAGGTATCTTAAGATTTTGATGTTCCTGAGAATTTTGGTAGCTTTGTTTGTATTTGGTTTGAATCATTATTTGACCATGGGTTGTTGTGTGGTTGCAGATTGAGGATCTTAAAATTAAGGTGATTGACCTGATTGGCAAGTTCAAGAAGCCAGCTCTGAGGAAGGTGCGCATGTCTGCTGATCAGATGCTTCAGGCTCTGCTCGGATCTAAACACAAAGTGTCTCTGGACCTGAGAGCCAACCTGAAACAAGTAAAGAAGGAGGTCAAGGAGGAGGTGGGTTGTGTTTATCATATATGGAGTATTAAGTAAAGCTGTGAATAAAAAAAAATACAACAACTACATATCCTCCTCTGTTTTTGTAAGTGAGCAAGATGGAATTTATTACATTCTTCTGTGCTTCTGAACTGGTTTTATTTTACATTTATTTGATCATATTCTTTACCCAAACATATGCATTGTCTGTTTCACAGGCTGCAGAAGTCGGTGACTGGCGTAAGAACGTTGAGGACAAGGCTGGCATGGGTGGCAGAAAGAAGATGTTTGAGGGCGAGGCCTAAATTTCTGGACATTGCTTTATTTACTTGCTTTGAACACTCTCACCAGGGCAGTGTAGTGTTTCACCTTTTTGCAAGAGTTGGACTGTTTATTCTGTGCCAATGCCTTTTGCTTACATTTGTTTCGTGCAGTATATTTGTTCTGAAGGGGAAATGTATGTTATTGCACAACCACTACCATTAAATGAATGGATATGGAAAGCCCTTTCCCATCATGCTTGTTTTGTATTAATTTTACTTTCATATTTCATGAAATGCCTCACATACTTTTTAGCTTTCTCTTCACCACTGGAGGTCACTAGAACTGCAACCATCTAATCTCACTCCTCTTTTTTTAGTTACATTATAGAGTGTCCCAAAAGTCTCCATGCATAGTGGACTACAGTACATACTCCAGCACCACGGTGGTTGCCCCATCGTCAGTGAATGTGTGTGGATGTCCACTTCTCGGATGGTTGGCAACACTTCCAGTCTTTTTTGAAGTTTGGTAGCAGTGTTGTGTGTGATGTGCTTGCCATGTTTCCTGTTAAAGTCCATCGTAACCTTGCGACAGCTTCCTGATCCAGCCATGAGAATGATTTCAATACATACGTGTTTTGTCAAAGTCGTTCTTAAAGGATATCTGAAAAATATATAATATAAACTATATATGAAACATTTTGGAAGACATTTCCCTAAAAATTGTACATTCCCCCCTATGTATGGAAACTATTGGTACACCATAAGTGTTTGTCCCAACTGAGATTTTTCTCTTCTTTAATTTATTATTTTATTTTTCATTTTTCAGTATTTCCCTCTGATCATGCATCTATTAAATGCCCAAACTCTAATTGTTGTTATATCACTGCTACTTTGAGCAACAATCTTGATTTAATTTAGATGATTTTAGAAAAATTAAGATTAGAAGGTGGATTCTTTTTGTATGATGGACAAAACCTTTGATGCAGGCCCTGGTAAGCAACTTTAAATTAGTTTGATTAGATATTTGGAATCTTTCAATTAAATTGAGAATTAATTATTGGAGCCCTTTTTATCTTTACACAATAGATATTATTAGGCATTATTATGCATTATATACTATATTATTATATAATTGATTTTTAAAGATGGCATTTTCCCTTTAAACATATTTTTTAACATATACAACATATATACATGTATATTGAGCTTTCACTGTGTCGACTGTAGGTTAAGAAGGACCCAGCACTTGTCTCAGACCTCCTCAAGGCAAGAAAATTTATGAGGTCTGCCGAGTTTGTGCTGGAAGTATTTCAGGATCTTGATGGCCTATTGGCTTGGGGTGGAATCCACTTCCATAAAGAGGACTCTTGGGATCTGCTGAGCCATCAGAGGATCCCATATATATCCTATTTAACTTTTCCTTCTCTCTGTCGGCTTGCCAGTCTTTCCTGTCCTTTCGCCAAGTGTGTTCTGCCCTCACTCTCGTGCATAGGTGAGCATTTTTTGAAATCTAGATAATATGGATAAAACCACAACCCACATTGTTGCTGAACATATTTGAGGTTAAAGGAATAATACATGGGTATGTACATTATTTATATGAATAAAATAATATTGCACTTATGGTAAGTGTCTTTCCTATTGCTTATAGCTTTGCATGTGGAAAACCAAAGAATAAGTGTTGAATGAGAAGTTAATTGTTATACTGTAAGAAGCCACAGTCTTGGCTTTAGTTGGTTTTAGGAACTGAGCCATCTCAATTAATTTTTGGCTATACTCCTTACTGAACATAATTAGTTAATTGCATGCACTGGAAATGTTCATTTAAGATTGAAATAATTTGCGCAGATTGATCAATTATTGAAGAATTATTTATGACTTTATAATTCTTAATGTGATGTTATTTGTGTGAAACTGATGTTGCATTGGCTTTCCTGCTTCTCAGTTATAATGTACTATAATAGTAATAGATCCTGATCATCCACTTTGAGTTGATGTTCATTGTGTGATAGACCCTTATAACCGGCTACTGAAATGACAATATCTTGAGATATAGATTTTAAAAGTATTTCTCAACTGAATATGATACGATGTATTTTTTGTAATTATACAGCAGTTTATTGCACTCTGTTGTTTTTAAAGTGCTTTATAAAAGTTTTTAATTCAAAAACATTTAATTGAATAGTTGATCATATATTTCATGTCATAGCTACATTTTATTTTCTACTATTTATTGTATGTTTATATTTAATTATCTTTTTCATAGATTTCATCAACTCGAATCATGCTATATTCTATGAAATCTTTAAGATAAGTCGACCTTTGTAATGAGCAGTCTGCATTTCACAGATGTTATCTGACACTGCTTCACTAAATTTAGCATCTGTCCTTTATAAAATCAGCCATTTACAAAATACAAGTGCAAGCCCATGCAGAGAATAATGGAGATTCTACAGAAAAAATCCAGAGAACAGCACCAGTTTGAGAAAGTAAACCTCTGTAATGCATATGTGACCCTTGACCCTGTAGATGCTCTTGTCGTTTTTTTCCCCCTGTTTGCAGGGTGTGAGCACAACAAACTGCCAAGATGTCAGAGTAAGTCCTGTAGCTGAACTTTACATATTATTTTCTGTCACAGTTAACATCAGCCACAGAATAGGTTGATTAATGAATGCAAATGTTTGTACACCCTTGAAAAATTTTTCTCCAATGTGTATGTTCATGCTTTTAATTTATAACCACTTCTAACCTTTTTGCCTATAGCAACACACACACACACACACACACACACACACACACACACACACACACACACACTCTCTCTCTCTCTCACACTGCTTTCTACAGATCAGGTCTGGAGACCATGGCCATGACAAAACTTTGACTTGTGCTTTAGATTTCATTTCTTTTTATTTTTTAGATTTTATTATTTTATTATTTTTAGATTTTATTATTTTTAACTTCTTCAAAGTTTTTTCTTCTCCTTTTCTTTCATTTCATATTCTCTTCTTTTGTTGTTGGAAAATAGAGCTACTTTTTCCTTCCTCATTCAGAATCCATGGTTCATGCAAACTGTTGCACATTATTGTCAAGATTATGCAAATTTCTAAGACTTGTATGCTGTATTAGATGCCATAGTGCCATCATAAGTTTGATGAAAATAATATTACATCTTCCTTCCTTAACAGCAAAAAGATGACATCCAGTCGCCGGTATAACTTGAAGGTATATCAGACTAAAATTAAATTAATGAAATATTATTTATGAACGTGAAAATAAACCTTATAATAAAATACCAAAAAGAACTCAAGGTAATAAACAACCATAAATCATTTCTTCAAGCTTCATCTGTCCACATTTTTCTGTCTGTTCTTCAGAGCCTGCTGCTCTCCATTGCTGCTGGCTTGCTGGAGGCTGAAGCCAAGCAGCTTGTGGAAGATAAGGAGTCTTACATCAATGAGCACTGCCCATCACTGAACCTTCCTAGCTCTGTGCAGGAACTGCAGGTAGGAACTCAAGCACAAGCAGATGGAGCTGAATCTGACAAAGCCAAAAATGTATAAGAACCTTTATCTGAGTACAGCAAACCCATAGTACAACTTGTAAAATATAGCACAATAAAGGGTAACCCCATAATAAAGACTAAATGCTGGTAAGATGCTTCAGGCTCTACAAATCTTACTGCTATTTAACAACTTAAGTACATAAAAGCAGCATTTACATAAGCTCATGTATCTTATTTTGATGAAAATCTAAATTTATGTTGCACATTTCAGAGAATTGTTGTAAATACATTCAAAGTATAGAGCATACAAACATCACTGAGCAGTAATATATATCTGTAGGTAATTACCAATATTAAACCCCATTGCATTGAACAGTGTTGTGTTACAGAAAGATAAAAAAAATCTAATATTTACATTTGTTGATTTATCCGCTGTTTAATCCAAGCATATATCTGAGTAGAGGCGCTCTGTCAGACCTGGGGCTGTAACAAAACCCTGTCTAGTATTACATTACTACATTAGTAACTTCTAAACCTATTCTTTGTCCCTTAGGACCTTTGCAAGAAGCTCCACCAGAGCATTGAAAAGGTTGATGAGGAGAGATATGACATGGAGGTCAAGGTTGCAAAGTCAAACAAGGAGGTAAGAACAGCATTTAGCACATATAATAAAAATACAAAGCCTATGAGCTTTTAGCCTTACTTTTTAACATGACCTCTTCCGACAGATTGATGACCTGAAAATTAAAGTTCAGGATCTGAACATTGAGTTTTTGTTTGGTTTGAATCATTATTTGAGTTTTTGTTTGGTTTGAATCATTATTTTGGTTGTTGTGTGGTTGCAGATTGAGGATCTTAAAATTAAGGTGATTGATCTGATCGGCAAGTTCAAGAAGCCAGCTCTGAGGAAGGTGCGCATGTCTGCTGATCAGATGCTTCAGGCTCTGCTCGGATCTAAACACAAAGTGTCTCTGGATCTGAGAGCCAACCTGAAACAAGTGAAGAAGGAGGTCAAGGAGGAGGTTGGTATAAAAGCAGGCTTCAAAGCAACATATGATAACCATTTGTAGTGAGATCACCTCAATTCACAGAAATTCACTTTCTGGTGTGTTGGCTCTTATTTCTCTAAAACACAATGCATTGTGTTAAATGTTTCCTGTTTTACTTTTTTACAGTCTGCTGAACAAGTTGGCGACTGGCGTAAGAACATTGAGGATAAGGCTGGTATGGGCGGCAGGAAGAAGATGTTTGAGTCCGAGGCTTAAGAGGGAATAGTGATTATTGTCTGAAAGATCTTAATTTATCTCTGGCAGTTCTTCTGTAATCCCCCCACATACTGTTGTTTCAATAAAGGTGGTTTACTGGTCATTTTTCACATTTGTTTTTACATGTCATGTGTACAATATTAAATACAGTGTATACAGTGTACTGAAATATATATGTGCCCTTGTTTTTGCTCATGCATAAAGCAAATAAAAATGGTTTTAAAGAACACACAACTTTGAATCTCTATTGAAGAGGTGAACCTCCAGCCTAAGTAAAAAATAATGATAATAATAATAAATGTAGATTTCTACAATAAGATCATAATATGGGGTGATTTAAATATTGCATTAGTTCATTCACTGGAAAGCTAAAAAGGTAAACAGAAAACAAGAACAAACTCTATCTATCTATCTATCTATCTATCTATCTATCTATCTATCTATCTATCTAGATCTACACAGACAAATGTGGACTGTCGTTTGAGATGACGTGGGGTGGATGATGGACGAAACACGGGATGAGATCAGAGTCATTATAATCGGGAAATAAAGTTATACGAGGCGTAGACAGAAGCGTAATCTAAAGACAAGCGAATGTCGAAAACCAGGTAAATGTATATGAGGTTAATGCTTGGTTAACAAACAGAGATGAGTCCCTTTTATAACTTTAGATGTAGTGTAGGTGTTCATAATTAGAACTCCGGCGAACTCGAGCGCTGGCATGGCTGGGAAGTGTAGTCCTCACCCGCCATGTCCCTGGGCGGCACTACACGTTGTGAACTGCAGCCGTGAGTTCACCATGGCGGAACAGAGCCCCCCCAAAAGGCTCACTCCGGGAGCCAAATCCCTCCGAGGCCTCCCTCCCCTCCGGGGACCCAGTTTGTCTGGATGAGCTGCATGGAAGTCCCTATGCAGACTTGCGTCTAGAATGTCTGGGCCTGGGACCCAGCACTGCTCCTCTGGTCCATACCCCTCCCAGTCTACCAGATATTTCAGTCCTCCTCTCCTACGTCTGGAGTTTAGAATGTCGCGGATATGGTAGGCTGGGCGGGCTTCAATCTCCATTGGTTCCGGTGGGGAGTCTTCCGGCACCGCTGTGGCCAAGGGCCCCGTATCACAGGTTTGAGCGAGACGTGGAAAGACGGGGCGATGCGACTATGGTTTGATAGGTCAAGACAATACGTCACCTCATTAATCTGCCTCAGAACTTGGAAGGGCCCGATATATTTTTGTTGAAGCTTCTTGCCTGGGAGGGGTGACTTTAAATCTCTTGTGGAGACCCGCATCTTCTTCTTGAAACTGGCCCAAATGCGAGATGTGAACTGTGGATCCCTGTCAGTCACAATCTCCTCAGGGATGCCGAAGTATTGAAAGACATGTTGGAAAAGGAGTTCCGCCGTGGTGAAGGCAGATGGGATGGCCAGTAGAAGAATTAGGCGCAGGGAATTCGAAAACCGATCCTCCAAAGATGTCGAATATACCAGAATATTGTCGATGTAGGCGACAACGTACCTCCCCAGAATGTCCCTCAGGGTGTAATTGATCAGGTTTTGGAACACGGAGGGGGCGTTAGCGAGCCCAAATGGCATAACCAAGTACACATTGTGTCCTGAGGTAGTTCTGAAGGCCGTTTTCCACTCATCCCCCTCCCTAATACGGATCAGGTTATAAGTGCTACGTAGGTCCAGCTTAGTAAAGATGGTTGCGGACTGTAGCTGCTCCAAGGCTGAGGGGACGAGAGGCAGGGGATAATGGTACTTTACGGTCACTTGGTTGAGGCCCCGATAATAAATGCATGGCCGGAGGCCCCCCCTTCTCTACAAAGAAGAACTCGGCAGATGCAGGGTCTAATGTAACCCTGCCGGAGAATTTCTTTGATGTACTCCTCCATGGCCCGCTTTTACGCTTGGGAGAGCGGGTACACAAGGCCCAGAGGTGGGCTAGCCCCAGGTAGGAGATCAATGGCACAGTCATAGGGTCTGTGAGGTGGTAGACAACTGGCTTTCTCCTTGCTGAACACCTCGTGGAGGTCACGTATTCTGGGGGGATCTTGATCCTGACATGAGACAGGGGACCTCCTCAAACAATACGAGGACCATTGGGTGAGTTGTTTGTCTGTTCAGGAGATTTGGGGATTATGCCATTCTAGCCAGGGTAATCCGAGTATAACGGAATGTCTGGTGGAGACCGTGATGTCTAGGACCATAGTTTTTTGGTGGAGGGCACTAACTTGAAGTTTGACTGGGTGTGTGCTGTGAGATATTATGCCTCCAGCTATAGGCGACCCGTCTATGGACTGAAGTTCAAGAGGTCAGAGCTGAGGACATATAGGGAGGCCAAGCTTCCGTGCTGTCTTCTCATCCATGAAGTTCTCCACTGCTAAAGACAAGCAAATGTCAAAAAACAGGTAAATATATATGAGGTTAATGCTTGGTAAATGAACAGAGACGAGGCTGCTGAGCAGTTACTTCGCAAGCAGCTGACGTTAATGAGACCCTTTTATATCTTTAGATGTAGTGCAGGTGTTTATAATCAGAACTCCGGCGAACTCGAGCACGGCTGGGAAGTGTAGTCCTTTTCCACCATTTCCCTGGGCGGCACTACACGTTGTGAACTGCAGCCGCGTGTTCGCCGTGGCGTAACAATTTTTTTAATTAGAGACTGGACTTGGTCATGGTTAACATATGACTGCCAGTGATCCTCAAGTTTTGTGCTTGGTATGGCAGCACATATACTAAAATTGGAACAATCCTCATGTTTAAAACTCCTACACTGTAAAACACGATAGCCCCATTAAGTTATCCGAGCATATTTCTTCTCTTTAACTCCAATTGTAATGACAGGTTTTGGATATCAAACTCAAGTTTATAAATTTTTCGAAAATGAAACTTAAAGTAATTCATTGTCTTGTAAAATTTTTGAGTTGAGGTTAACAGAGGTTATCTTCAAGTTGAGATTACTCGCATTTTTAAGGCAGCCATTGTTTCTAAGTTTAACCTGAAATGTTTTACAGTGTACCCATGTAAATACACAACAGATCAGTTTAGTTTGAGTTCCTAAGTTATGCATAGGCCAAGTGGTAGTTCTATCTGTCAGACCAAACCATTTGGAATGAAAAAACACATACATACTACAGTCTACATCTGCGGAGTGTTACATAGCACGAGGTACAGACGATGACGACAACAAACACTTCTTTTTTTTAAAGTGTATTCTGACAAGGACTGTGTTAGTGTGTGTGTGTGTATGTGTGTGTGTGTAGTTGTGTGTGTTTGAATGTTCACACTACACACCTCAACATGTGTTTCAGGACAAGGATCATATTGTAAATTCTGAAAATTTGTTTGAATTTGTTGAATCTAATGTATTGTCACTGCTTATCTGTAATTAGTTTCATTAATTATAGTAGTATGTTTTATTTTTATAACCTAAAACGTCAGAACGTTGATCAAATGTTTAATAATGATAAAGTGGGTCACATTTCACTGTGGAAAAGTATATTTCCAGGCTTCTGGGAAAATGAATAATTTGGCTGTGAAATGAGCTCTCCTCATGAGCGAGAGGGTGCTTTACTACAAGCCAGCCATTCAGTCATGCAAGGGAATCAAATAACTAGGAGGGTGTAACGAGATGGAGTTTCTTGCTTTTTTTTCTTTCATGCATACCATGCATAACTAATCAGAACTTCTCACAACAAGGTTTTCTAGAAATTTCTTCCCTAATCCTTAATTCCATGAAGTTGTTTTATAAATTGTAAATGCAGTCACCTAATGAAAAATTCCACCTGAGGGTAAATGTTAAAAAATGTTAATTTAAATAGATGTTTTGAAATCTAAATGTCCTAATTTTACATTGTCATATTGGAGTTATGTTTTAGCTTTTAACAAAACAATAAACAACAGTGTGAATGGATATGGAAACAAATAGGCCTATGATTACTCGATATTGCAGGCAGGCACTTGCCCCTATGATCTCATGTGCCTGGTGACTGTCTATTCATAATTGCCTACAGAATATATATATATATATATATATATATATATATATAAGGCCTCATTTATAAAGCTAATCCAAACAAGATAATGTTTTTGGGTTGTTTTTTTTTGTTTTGTAGTAACAGAACAACTGGATTAACCTGAGCCACATGATCAGGAATATCATGAGCATGTATTATTTACAAATGCTTATTAACAGCCCAAAACCTATTAAAGTTATTTAAACTATGGTTCACTTTTTCCAAACCTCTTTTGGATACTCTATAGTCTAATAGAAATAAATAGTTTTCAGGCCTTTGATTAAGCATCACATTATTCCTTTTACTTTGTAAATGAGCCAGAAAGATCCAAAGCAACTTTTACTGCAGAAAGTGACTTTCATTTCCAGACACACATTTCAGCTCGGACACCTGGTGCCTCCATGTATGGGGAGGGCTGCCTGGAGTTAATAGCCTCTGCCATGCCGACTTGTTTAATGACTGTCGTTCTTAAGTTACCTCTAGAAGCTCGAATGTTCGACCAAGATGAGTTGACTTGCTAAGAATATCTCCTGAATCTGTAGCACTGAATGCAAGAGGACACTGAGCCATGTTAGGTGCGCAAGATTGAACTGAGACGCTCTCAGTTGTAAAATATGGTTATGAGCGAGGTGGCATTTTTACTCATCCAGGATACCATGTAGAAATTTTTAATTTGAATGTTGAAGTATAATGAATTCCCATATGTGACTGAGTCATGTTATTGTATGCCTTAAAATGGGTTTAAGTTATCATTATCCCATGCTTTTTTTTTGGGCAGTGACATATTGCATACTTTTCCAGAAATAAAAAGAAGATAATAAATCCAGCCAGCAGGCCTGTTAAAGCTAACATGTTATTATGCCAATGATGTCATGACCCACTGCAGATCCTTTCAAATGAAAGAAAGTGTGAGAAAACAGGCCTGAAAACAGCTGCTTCCATTCATTACAGAGAGCACACACCACAGCACTGCTCACACTGTACAAAGAGAGTTTATGATACTTTAATTCACCAACACATAGAGTATATGGAAAAGCCGGCTTAATACCTGGAGTATCTAATATGGGAAATGATGCAGTCATAAAGGAATTAGGAAGTAACTTGACTGTAACTGAGTTTGGAGCTAGCTGTAATGGCTGTGCTCACTCTAAGTGTTTAATGGGTGGTCTCTCTAGACTACTAAATCCCCCACAGATTCAGAGCGCAGGTCAATTCTACCACCATCTGGTTAAACATAGCGCATGTAACACAGTGTGTCATGTTCACACCAGCATAATGTTCTAGCAGCGCAGACACACAGTCCAAGAATTTAACAGAGAGTGATTAACTGGAAGCATGCTGTTAGTTGGCTACATTAAATATATAGCTTTCTGTGTGTTTATATGATACCACAATGAAAATTTGCCATTTTAATACCAACTGTGTCATGACCTCTGTATCATAAGGTTCTCATCCATTCTTAACCTAGACAGAATTTATAATACTAAGGTCATGAAATACTTTTAAGTGAGTTGGGTGACATGACTTCATAACTTGTTACGAATTGTTAAAAGTTTATCCAAAGTGAGATAGATTGAGTCAGCTTCTAATGCCTGTTCAAGCGGTGACAGAGCAGGCTGTACAGAATGTGTGTGGAAATGACCTGCATTAACCCACACTCTAAACCCCAGTACAACCTTTGTTTCCCCAGACTGCATGAGATCATAGCATTCGTCAGAAGCCTCGGTGTGCCTCTGGCTGTTTTGAGGAAATTCAATTTTTTGAGCCTCACTTACTGGAAAGAAAAAGTTGTGTTGTGATGTAACTTGTGTATTTGGCTTGTGCTGAGTGTTTGACTCTTGTGCTCAGATGACCTCTACCA
>JAFFST010013645.1:125839-138118 GCA_022414735.1 Noturus placidus | reverse complement strand
TTTGTTTACGGAAATTTAATTTATTTAATTATTAAAATTGATCTTCTGTGTATCTTAATTTACCCACTAGAGGGTGCATGGACTCAGGTCATGTCCTTGGGTTTATCGTGCCCCAGACATGCCCCTCTATTTGTTTCTCTTCCTAATAGTTTCAAGCTGTTTTTGTTACAGATATCAGCCCAACTATGAAAAACAAATTAATATCTGATGAACAGCAAGGCTGGTAATGTTTTTCAAAAACATGCTTTTTTCCCTGCCAGGTTGTTCATTATATCTGGTTTGCATTCACCAGGACTGGTAGTATCTCATATTTTAAGTATCATAGCTGGAACATGCCATAATATCTGGCATATCACTGCCTGCCCTCTTTGGATATACAGTGCATCCGGAAGTATTCACAGTGCTTCACTTTTTCCACATGTTATGTTACAGCCGTATTCCAAAATGGATTAAACTCATTGTTTTCCTCAAAATTCTACAAACAATACCCCATAATGACAACGTGAAAGAAATTTGTTTGAAATCTTTTCAAATTTATTAAAAAAAAAAAAAAAGCACATGTACATAAGTATTCACAGCCTAAAAAACATAACAAAATGTGGAAAGAGTGAATCACTGTTAATACTTTCTGGATGCACTGTATAAAGTTAAAAGAAATGTCTACATTTCCCACAGATACATGGCTCTGTAAGAAAACAACAATTATCTGGCATTTACATTTACATTTATTCATTTAGCAGACGCTTTTATCCAAAGCGACTTACAAATGAGAAATAAAAACAAAGTGATATCAAGCAGAGAACAATACAAGTAATGTTACTATACAAGATCTATTAATTGAGTACTAGAAAAAGCAAAGTGCGCAGAGTAGAGGTGTAAGTGCATTTTTTTTTCTCTTCTCATGAGTTGGTTAGGTGTTGACGGAAGAGGTGGGTCTTTAGCTGTTTCTTGAAGATGGTGAGTGAATCTGCAGTCCTGATTGAGGTTGGAAGTTCATTCCACCACTGAGGAACAATTAGTGTGAGGAACAGTTAAAAAAACAGTTTTTTTCTCTTCTCATGAGTTGGTTAGGTGTTGACTGAAGAGGTGGGTCTTTAGCTGTTTCTTGAAGATGGTGAGTGAATCTGCAGTCCTGATTGAGGTTGGAAGTTCATTCCACCACTGAGGAACAATTAGTGTGAGGAACAGTTACTGGCTCCTCATATGAAATATCTAAGGATTTAAATATATTTAAGTTTTCTTCAGGAGAAATAAAGAAAAAATATACATTAAAGAGAATTTTGAGAAAGTTTTTGAGAGTTTTGAAAAGGGTCTGAGATTAAGAATGCAGTCTATTGTAATGTATATTTCATAATATTTTCTTTATATATATATGCACATAAATATATATGTATGTGTGTGTGTGTGTGTGTGTGTGTGTGTGTGTGTGTGTGTGTGTGTGTGTGTCAGGCCCCACATGGTTCTCTTTTGCAGGAACCTCATGTTTAGTCTTTTAGGAAAATTAAACATTAGTATATACAGTGGTTGACATTGATCTGGAAGAGAAAACAAATGTAAACTTGTTGTAGACTTTCAATGACATCAGCCCTACTCACACCCACTCACCAGACCGCAGGAGACGAGTCACATGGTGAGTGATTATCGTACTAGGAATCAGCATCACCTCTGTGTTATTATCTCAGCCTGTTGGTATGCACCCACACACTGCTTCTATTCCCAAATCACGGAAGGTTTATGCACCACTGGAGCTTGAAATTCACAAGGCCGACTATTGGAGCATTACTCTGGCTGTGGATGAAGTATGACTTGCATGCTGTAAAGCTTTAGGTGAGGGCAGTAAAAGCCAGCTAGACTCTGTAAAAATACCTAACCTACCTAGGCAGCAGATGCTGAGCAACATGGAGAGAAGAAGACTACATCTAGTTCAATGTTGGATCATGATGGAACGCAGACTTGGGAAATTATGTAGTGTAAGAAGTAATGATTGCTGTTCGATGATCAATAATTTGTATGCATGTTTCAGAAAATGTTGGTTAGGTTCTCTTGTTCTCTTTTGTTTAGTATGTTAGGATTTACAGCTATTCTTTCATTATCACAAGTAACAAAAATAGTCAAATGTCACACAGTACCTTCCTGGAGACCAACCGTTGTAAAAAGAATTTAATATGCACTCCACATGATTTGCATGCTGCCATTTGCATGTTTCCATTAATTATTTTCTCACATGGATTATTATTATTATTATTATTATTATTATTATTATTATTATTATTATTATTATTATTATTATTCACGTGATCTTTATTCACTATTGTTCTCATGATGTCACGTGTTCACATTTCATGGCATAGCATGTTGCTATGCACTTTCACATATTTATGAAAAACATGTGTTCAGAAAAGACGGTAAGAGGGACATGACAAATGTTTGAAGCTCTGAAAGACACTTTTCTATTTCATGTCTTGATTGCTGTCTTGTCACTGCATACATCCGTATTTTTGCTCAAAATCTATTAACAAAAATTAAATGAGTAACAGTTAAGTAAAGTTATTCTTTCCTTATTTTCACTCAAGAGCAATGGGGGTACAAACATCTGCATTTAATTGTTAGTATCTGGTTAGTAAATTAAAATGAGAGACATGATTCAATATTTCATTGTGTAAAAAAATGAACACATTACATATACGAAAAGGATATGAGATTGTGTACTACAGAGAATCTCTGCTCCCAGTCCTGCACTGTCCTGCACAGTTTAATATGGAAAGAATGAATATGTGGAATGTGGCATGAAAGTGGCTTGCAAAGCCTGACAGAGAAATATCTATCAGTTCAACCCATAAGAACAACATGTTCATGTTTATGTTCTGAGTTTCACATAAAGATTTTAAAGCAGGTCTGACTTTAAAGAGGCCAAATCCCTCCACTCATACATGACTGTGTAAATTCAAAACGTTTTATTTGCAATAGTGAGGTTGAGTCATGATTTTCCTTGTGCTATTGTAGATTTCATAACAGTGCTAAATCACTAGTTCTTTTTACCAGTCTCTATTAATCATAACATTCAGTTGTACCTAACGATCATTACAGAAACGCTCAGTTTGTACCATTTAAATTTCTAAACTATTATTACTGTTATCCTGTGGTCATCATGGCATGGTCAAAATGATTATTCTGCCAGTTTTAATGTGGGAATTTAAATTGACAAGAACAATTCTGAGTTGTAGAACAGGAGTCTCTCAGCAGTAGAGTACTGAGGTTTTGCACATCTGGGAATCATTCCAGTTTTTATGAACATGATGCTTTATACTGTACGTTTTTTTGACATGTTGTATCACAGTGATGCGGCTTTGTTTTATTCTTTATTTTTATCAAACACCACTGCATGCAGCTGCAGCCTTGAACTTTAAACAAGGATAATTATTATAGTCAATTTTTTTTTCTTAAAGACCTGTTTGTCATGATTTCCAGAATATAAGTTGTGATACTGACTCACTCCAGTTGTAGCACGTTGATGTGAACCGCATATGTTTTATGTATCTTTGTCACTGAGTGTAAGTGATCAGTTTCAAAGAAGTCATGTGCTTGCCAAGTTCTTATATTACTATTGCTGTACTCTATAGAGAGATTGTGTGTGATAATGTTCTTTATTGTGTGTGTGTGTTTGTGTGTGTGTGTGTGTGTGTGTGTGTGTGTGTGTGTGTGTGTGTGTGTGTGTGTGTGAGTGTGTGTGGGAGAGGGAGTGCAGGCCTTTGCATTCCTCACACTGAATCATGGGTCAACCCTTAACACTGAGAGCACTGGATTTATTTCCTATGATCAGCAGAAGATTCTCTTTCATCTCTGAGCTGAAATGAGCAGTGCAGTGCACAGTGTGGAGAAGGGAGAGCCACAAGTTCATGAGTTGCATGCATGTCCAGAGTTCCTGCCCTCATCCATAGCAACATAAAATCCTTCCAGACAATCCATTAATTATGAGTCATATATAGTGTTTGTGGGACAACAGAGGGAGGGGAAGGGGTCTTTTAGGATGGAACTGGATAGGAGCTCCTATGGGAATGGTACTTAGAGACTCTAGCTAATGCAGGTTGTAAGGAAGTTTGTTTTATGATGGCCAAATGACCTTTCAAAATTACCTTTTGTAGGCATGTGATCCCTTTGTTTAGCTATGAATTCCTCACTGAATATATGATGACAGTACAGTATGTTTAAACTGTAACATCAATGAAATTAACCTCCTGACCCCATTTAGTCATCAGAAATCCTATTTAGATGAATTATCTGTAATAAATTAAGCCAAATCCAGACAAAAAAGCCTTTCATTCTATCTTGGTTAAGTAAACCGGGTTGTGAAAATTGTTGAGAGCTTCCCTAGACACAGATTTTGTGCTTTTGCTACAGTGTATAGTGATGGAACAGCACAGGTCATGACATCCCAAAAAGACCCCAGGAGATGGAGGTGGGAATACACGAGAGATGCAAGACACTGTTGAGGTGATGAATAAGCCAAGAATAAGGATGTGAAAGGAATGAGGAGTAAATGTGATGCTTTTTTATACAGATGTGGTTGTCTCATGTTCATCTAAACATCAACCAAACATGGAAAAATAATTTGACCATTTGCTACTTGAAGAAGTTTACGAAGCCTCAGAATGTTAATGCTATGCTGATTGAGTGTGCTTTTCTTTGGAGCAAACAGTTTACAAAGAGCTACAACAAGCTTGTGAATTCTTGATCATTTAAGATGTCGCACATTTTAGTATACAGCATAGTTGTTTGGGTCTAACCACTGGGAAAATAAAAGATGCTATAGGAATTGAGACTCAATATTTAGTTTCCAGGTATTGCCCTTGGTATCTGCTATATAAAACAACTGGAACCACTGGATCCTCAAGTATGGGACTGAAGATCTTTTTTCTGACAGAACTCAGTGGCTTATACAAGTACGAGATCATTTGTACAGCTTTCTGACTCTGAAACAGTCCAAACAGTCCAGTCAGTACAGTAGATCTGAAAACAGAGCCAGATGTTTCCACAACAAACAGTGTCATTTTGCTCAGGGTGGCTCACACCACATCGCTGCCAACACTTTCTTTTAAAAATTATATAGTGTGAGCTACCCTGAGCAAAATGACACTTAGCATACCATGCAAGAAATAAAGGCAATACAATTGCAACATTATGTTTACATAAGGTCAGAAGGGTAAATATAATTTACATATTTCAACAACCAAAAATCAGTACAGAAAAAAATTAATTAGTCGTTCAGAGGCAGATTGATTCGAACAAATTGTCTAAAAATGCTTAATGTTTTACAGCAACTTTTGTCGTCAGTAGTGAAGCAAAACTAACTACCTAACTAAATAAATAACAACAAATTTACTTTTTACATTTTGTACCATTTGATGCATTACAATACAAATCATTATTTATTAAGACATGTTTGCATCACCTGCAATGATGATCTAAATATGGCAGTGCTGTGTTATTTAAATATGAAGAATATTTTAAACATTATACTGTAAGTACCACATGTGTACCATTTTTCAGCAAAGAGAAATTAAATGCAAAATTTGCTCTTCAGAATAATGGTCCACATTACAGTTCTAAAATTAAATGTACTTACATATACTACAGCACTGTTTCTGCTCAATTCTGATCAGAAGGTGCTGATTATTTTCCTATTATATTATTATATTTGATTAATTTCATATATTTCTATAACGTTAGTGCTCTGAGAGTGGTGGCAGCTGCAGAGCAAATCATAGGTTCATGTTAATGTGTTTATTCTAATACATTGTCATGACAACTTACCTGGGGTCATATGTGTAATTGTTGATATGGTGAGGTTTTGTGTTGATTAATCATTTAGCATGCAGTCTTCATGTCAGCTCTGCCTTAGGTAAGGCTGCTGCTTACAGGACAGAATAACATGTTTTGTAGTTTCTCAGTAACACTGCAAACTGTGTTTTCTGTCATATTAACTTCAAAAGGGAGGGAAGAAACAGAAACTGGTGAGAGAACAACTGTTTATAGTTGTTGTAAATGATAACATGAAATAACTTGTTCGTGTGAACAGTCCTACATGAATAAATCACATGATGTCATTCTTTAATAAATAGAAAAATGGTGGTATGAAGGGTGGTATAAATTGCTTTGGAATAAATAGCAAATTGCTAGGGCATATATGGGAATAAAACACTGGGACATTTTTCAAAATAAGCAAATAATACACTTCGGGGTGGTAACAACACCCTGGCTTTAATTATTGTTCTATCACAGCACACATGATGCTACTTGGTTCTAATATGACTAAATCTATCTAGAATGGTAGTTAGGAATCACACTGATATCAGCTAAAATGTTATTGACATTATTATTATAGATTACCACCAAAAGACAGGGAGTGCTATTCAGCCAAATGAACACTTTCAAATGGTGTACTTCTTGAAGATCCTTTTGGCTTGACACCCTGTCAGTGGCTAAATGATGCTAATTGGTTGTTTAACCTACAATGACTGGACACATATACTGTACATTTCTAATACTCTGAGTCTTAGAAAGAATCCGAAGGGATACAGGTTTCTTGATGCGGACAAGTTTGTGTGTTGTTTGTAGACACATTCAAGACCTAATGTCTTGTTAAAGCAATATAAATGAGGCATGTTGGATAACTAGCAAGCTAAGCCTGTTAAATTCTTAGTTAGCAAGCCAACTTCACCGACAGTTGAAGAAAGTTAGCTATTTATTATCCCTCCTAATTACCCAAAAACTGTTGGTTCTGTTGGTTTGGAAAGGTGTCTGATATTATGTGGTAAAAACCGAAAGTGCTCATGACCAATTTTTTTTCCAATTCTGACACCCAACAGCACAATGAGACGTTTTAGAAAACAAATTCTGGCTTGAGAATTTGTACAAAGAGTGACATATCTATTCCTGACATAAAAATGAGTCCATTCCTTACATAATAATTATCTTCAAAATGAAAAACCTTTATGAAACAATTGATCTTTGAAATATATACAAATAAAAAAGTACAGTACTATCAATAGACTAACATGTTTTTTTTAAACAAATTGGCTATGGTAAGTAGCATAAGGACGATCTGAGTGTTAAGTACACGGCCTAGAGTGTAAATAGGAACATAGTAAGATTTCACAGAACACTAAATGAGTGAGTGTGTCTGGAGGTGAGAAGTTTGATGACTTGAGGCTAGACACTCCCTGAGTCAATAGACACTTCACTGCACTTGTAATGCCATACTGCACCCAGATAGCCAAGAAATCATAGACGTGTTAAACTTGCTGAGATATGCCATGCCTTTCATCTCTGATATGGCAGACACCAAATACTTTATTTTACTTAATGGCAGAAAGACATTATGTACTGCTCACCTACAAGACCTTGTCTGGAACAGCACTCTCCCTCAACTCTCTCCTGAGGGCTTACGTTCCCACACGCAATCTGTGATCGATTAGCGACCGACGCTTAGAAGTTCCTACTCAGCGTGGCACAAGGTCCCTTTCCAGAACCTTCACACTAACTGTTCCTCAGTGGTGGAATGAACTTCCAACCTCAATCAGGACTGCAGACTCTCTCATCATCTTCAAGAAACAGCTAAAGACCCACCTCTTCCGTCAACACCTAACCAACTCATGGAAAAAAAAACTCTACTCTGTGCACTTTGCTTCTTCTAGTACTCAATTAATAGATCTTGTATAGTAACATTACTTGTATTGTTCTCTGCTTGATATCACTTTGCTTGTATCTCTCATTTGTAAGTCGCTTTGGATAAAAGCGTCTGCTAAATGAATAAATGTAAATGTAAATGTAAAGTGTCCTGATTCATTTCTTGGTTTCCCCACCAGCTGTAACACAACTGCAGGCTGCAAATATTTTATGGCTGAGACTGTTGGCTGAAGAGGGTTTAGTGCAGCTGTGGTGTTGAGAGCTGATTCTCAGATATTTCTTAAGCAGTGACAGAGTCTGTTCTCAGTGAAAAGGTCTGTTTGGTTCCTAGGTATTCTGCATATTTGCTACAGTTTTTAAAGTGCCAATAAATATCCACCCACCTACTGCTCGTGTCCTTGAATGTGTACTAGGACTGGTGTCATTTCCCTTCACATGTGCGGTCTTTTCACTTCCACTATGAGGTAATTCTTCCTGTTTATATCCATGCAGCGTAGCCAGGATCCGGAAAGATTAATAGATGTTGCTACAAGAAAAGTGTAAATCTAGACTTGACACTTGTACTGTTCCTGTGCCTTTTCTTCCTTCATTGTAAGTCCATCACTCTTACACTTTCTCTGTTCTCACACACATGCAGACACACAAAGCAAAGTCTGATGATCCTCTTGTATCTTAATAATGCACTTACTTTTACTGTGGGCACTCTTCCACTGTCTAGATTAAGTGTCAGAAGAATGGATGCTTGTTATGTTCTGTTTGTCTCTGTAGCAGGAAAACCTCATTCAGTTAGTGACACTGTTACTTTCTTTCCTATGTAAGGAAAAGCTTTGTCCTGTAGTACCCTCCTCAATTCCACTTGAACAGCAGGATCACACTGTCAAACCACTGGTTATAGATATAGATCCCCCATAGAAGTGTTTACTGGACCAGTCAAAGCCTTGAAAACTGAAACATTTCCACTTTTGTTTTTCAAAATATTCATAAGAGCTCTTTCTTGTTGTTTACAAGACTGGACACTGAGGACAAAACATGTTTCCATTGTACAACATGTCATTATGGAGAACAACACCACTTCAGTCATGAATGGTGTGTTGTTTGCCATGGTAACAATGTTAATAGTGTTGCTGGGGTCTGAGGAATTGAATTAGCTCTGTGTGACTGTGTGTATGTGTGCTGTAAGGCACAATGGGAGACGCTGGACATGAATGGGCGAGGACTTGGATGAGAGATGCATGTTTTTGAGCAGTGCTTTATGATCTGTGGTTGAAACACATGAGAAAATGTACTCAAGAAGGTGCTGTTGAGGATGGTGTCAGTAAACAGCATGTCTACACAAATTCTTGAAGCGTAAACAATTAGGTAGAGAATCACTAACACTTGGACAGCATACACACAGATGTGGGTGGAGTAGACAAAAATTTTCCTCAAGTACAAATAAAACTACTTATAAAAAATTATTTTTTTTAAGCCACAGTAAATGTAACGTATCCAATGAGACGATTACTCACGTAGCTATGGTAGTTACTGTCTATTGGGATCAGATTAAAATTAAGGGAAAATCCTGAATCTCAGACTACATGGAGAACTGTAAGTCACACCTCTCCTTGAAAGTCTGTCTGTTCTGTTTCTATGATATAAAATCTGGGCTCAAGATGAAGCAGCATATCCCAGTCTGGTGAAGGGCACAATAACATAGAACCTGTCATTTTCAACACAAAATCTCACACACACCCCAAAAAACAAACATTTCCCCAACAGTTGACTAAACATGCTAAGAACACAAACTTGTCAGCATCTACATTTAAACAATACAACAGAGAACAACAGAACAGCCAATGGAACAGAACAGAAAAGAAAGTGAGTGTGAGTGTTTGTGTGTGTAAGTATGTGTGTGTGTGTGTGTGTGTGTGTGTGTGTGTGAGAGTGTGTATGTGTATATGTGTCCTGCCTCCATCACCACGCTCGCTTCTTCCACCTCTCCATGACTGAGCCACTAAAAAATGATCAGTTGTTGCGGACGCATTCATACCCCTGCAGCGTATTTCAAGACTCGTGACCTCCTTATACGTAAACTAATAAACTAATTATTAAAACTACATATATTCATGAATATTTAACATTATCGGAGGAATACCACCGAATGTAGCAAAGTAAAAGTACATTTCTGTGATTAAAAATGAACTTGAGTAAGAGTTTAGGTATGGCCATGACTTTTTTTTAAAGTTCCTCAAGAAAATGTAATGAAGTAAATGTAGCACATTACTATGCACCTCTACATACACATTTACCACATGTATGTAATTCTACCAGACTACATATGGGGGGTAAATCAACCACAATTTTTTGAGTGCTTACTTCAATTCAGTTCAATTTGCACATCACTTTTAGCAGTAGATCTTTTCTCAAAACAGTTGTACAGATATCTAGACGTAGATTTAAATCCCAGTGACAGGAAAAAGCTCCCTTAGATGACACAAGGAAGAAACCTTGAGAGGAATGGAATGGAATTCAGCCTCTGCTGGGTGACACCAGATAGTGGGTTTATAAATCATTACTTTTCTACAACTGTTTACTTACACTCAGTATCATACCCACTCCTGAACTAGCACTAATATTACTTGGTAAGAAGACCTGGAAGATTAGCGACATAATAATTATGTAATAATAAATACTGACACCACAGTTATTGATTGTAGATTTACAGCCTGTAACAGTCAGGAGCTGCTTTTCTATCAAGACTGGCATCTTGTGAAAGTCCCAGAACTACACAAAGTTTAGAAAATTCCCCATACTGAACCATTCACAGTGGAGTATGTATTATTACACAGTGGGTTTCACTTTATTTGAGTTAAAAAAAAAAAAAAAAAACAGATTTATCTGATTAGCCTTTGAATTTGAATAAATATTAATTAATCACTAACTATTTACATTCCTCTCTCTCATAACTTCACATACACTTCCTATTAGTTTCACTGCAGTTACTGAATGATTTACAGCTTCTGCAGAATAATATGCTGTAAATAATAAACTAAGAGTTTAAACGACAAAAAAAAAGAATAGTGTGACATTAAAAATGTCTGAGAATAGGAAGCGCATACCATTTTTTTAAAGGACAAGTCTTTACAAGACATCATTTGCAGAATACAATGAGCTTGGAATCCTCTGTTCAAATACAAAGAAAAATAAGCACCATAAATCACTCAGTGTTTTTTTCACTCAGTGCCAGTCAGAATTTTGCAGTGATTTCAAGTGGGTCTGTTCATCCCATGCCTTTGTAAGACAAAGAAGACGGGTAAGCTCGAGGTCTGCTGGGGGGACCAGGGGCTGTGGAGGTGGATTAGTGACATGGGGTGGAGGATATCATCTTACAGTTCCCCCAGGGAGCAGCCAAATGACCTCACCGAGCTCGAGAAGGGAGGGGAGAAAAGATGTTGAACTACAGCCTGAGGTCTCTCAATGAGAACCACATGCAGAAACTAGGCAGAGAAAAAGAGGGAGGAGAGGTGAACAGAGGAGGGGTGAAGGAAGGCTGTGACTAAAGCATGTCACTCAGCGAGGACTGAGCATTGTGTGGATCTCGCCTGATATTTTCACCAGGCAGTGGTGAGGACAGGACGTAGGAAAAGTGCTCACAGGAAGAGTGCTATTTGTGTGGACCTGGGAAAGACACACAGGAATACAACACAGGATTCCAAAGTGCAGAGAACGACTCTTTCATCTCTCCAAGTTCAGTAAAAAGAGAGACAGAAGAAAAAGAGATGTCAAGTGCAATCTTGAGACGAAACTCCAGCAAACAAGGCTTGCAGAACCTCCTCAGGTGAGTCTTTGAATGAGATGTAATTTGATAATGTAGTAGGGATTCATGTTTAGAGTAAAGATTAACAGCATGTAACAGGCACAGTCATGTGATCTTTGCCTTTGTTAGTCTTTGTTCTGTATGAAAGGTCTAGATTTGTTAGTAATGTGTAAGTTACTGCCTAAGCTACTGCTTATTTCATTTTTTTTTTATACCTAGACATTTTATTTTCTGAAGATATGGTCAGATTAGTAACACAATAGTATGACACTCCTTCAGGAAAATCCGTTCACCTTCAGCCCTTCATATTAATCTTAGATGGGTCACTATCCGTGCATGTAAAGACATTTGTTGAGACTTGCTGAGAGAGTTTATTGTTTCTTCAGGAGGTGGTGTGGGGTTGTAGACATGGGAGGGTAAAGTCAGAATTTGGTAGGTGCAAAGGACCACTTATTAAAACTTAGCTGAAGTGACCAGATGACCTTTGCCTGGGGTGATGAAAGATGGAAAGATGTTGTCTCTGAAATGGGGTTTCCAGACATGGTGGAACTTGTTTGGCTTTAAGATTCCTCAGTTTTGAGTTTATTCTATACATTTCAGCAAATACTTTTTCCCAAACTCAATGGATATATATAACATTGATTTGGTCCTTCATACAGTCCCTTGAACGTTTCCACGCTTTGGGGTTTTACAGCAATTGGGGGTGAATACTTCAATCAGAACTTTTATGTTTTTATTTATAAATTATTTTGCAAACTATATTGACTTTCACTTCAATATTATGAGCTATTTTATGG
>JAFFST010013645.1:114014-125819 GCA_022414735.1 Noturus placidus | reverse complement strand
GGGGGGGATGGGGGGGGTGTATAGTTATGCAATACAGTGTAGATTTAAGCAAATCATCACTTATCACATAATTTACGTAGCATCACAGTCAGCGTATTCTTATTCTTGGGCACATTTGCATGAATAAGCATGTATGAAATGTTATGAAAGCTAAAGCTAGGATTAGGGGCAGTGTAAGTGTTCATACTCTTTCTTACAACTATGCAATAAAACCCAATATCTCGCTAAACCTGATCTCATTTTTGCATGTGATCAGGATCAACACAGTCTGTTCAGAACAGGTTAAGAACAAATGAGAAACTCCGTACACCAAGCCTGTGTTTTGGAAGAGACCAGAGTGCTTTAAGCTCCTCATGGCTCTCACTGTATTTATATCTGCAGAAACAGGGCTTTAGGAGGATCAGGTGTACTTTGTCAAAGGCATGTCATGAGGTATACACAGGTTGCATTGTAGAGGGTGGATTCCTTTCCTTGGGCTTTTACAAGGCCTCCAAAACAGTCCTTTCTAATAGCTGACAAGTTGTATTTACACTCAAATGCCCAGCATTCATCTTTTCTTTTATTACTCTATAGGTTGGACGGCACACACCGGACATAATAATAATAATGATGCATTCATGCGATGCTTTTGATGCTGTGCAGAACTTTACAGAAAGTTCAAGAACCATTTCCTTGCTTGCATTTTCCCTCCCTAAGTGTGTATGCAAGTAGACGAGAAACAGTGTGATTTATAATAGCACAATGCAAAGCAAGCAATTCATCTTCACGCACAGACATTCTGCTATCGAAACGTTTGTATATATTTGAGTATTTCACTCTCTTGGATTGCACGTGGAAGACAGTAGATAACATGATCTAGATGATGTATTGATAAAATGCAAAAGTGCTTGGCCATGCTGTATGCTTATCAACTGAAAGCACAGATTATACAGAGATGGATTACAATGACCTCTTAGACACATGGAGGAAGGAATCGCACTTGCTTAAAGGAAAACAACTGCAACTGTTGGAAAAAGTCTTCCAAGCAGCCTTAAAATTTGTGGTCTCTGTTACATTTACTACCACCACACGAATAGAAACAAGGAAGTATTTCATAAAATAATGCAGATAAGGAAGAAATAGATTAGCTGAAAGGTAAATTTAAAAAACTGTTCCTGAGCTCAAGGCCCATCAATAAATGATGGCTATTTGCCAGAGGGGCATGTGATGAATCACAGTGATCTGGAGTGAATCAGTGTAGTTAAAATCCCATGTCGGTCTGCACTGGATTTACAGCCTGTTCACAAGGATTGAAGCATGCACATATAAGTGGCTATGTATAGATGTCGCACTAATGTAGTGACCATTGAAATGTTGAGAAAAATTTGGAGCTGATATGTTCATAATTCATACTTTTTATTAACGAGGCAACCTAAAGTGATTCATATATAGACTGAAAGCTCATCATGCTTACTGATCCACATGAACAGACTATCTCATTGTGGGTCCAGCCATGACCGAGCTGATCCCTGGCTTTTACACTGCCCTCGATTCTGTTGACGATACTGTGATAAGAACTGCAGGAATGCAGAGGGGGACGTGGGGGATAGGTGTTTGTGTTAAAGGGGCAATAAACTCGCTGCCATTCCCCTGGCAGGATGTTTTTTACAAAAGTTGAAGGTAAACAGGCCTGGCTTTTATTACACAGGGCATTATTTAGCTTTTTTTGTAAAACTTTTTTTTTTTAATACCAGTGGCGTAATATATACTAAATATCATCTAAATACAAAACCCATTCAGTTCCTAGGCTTCAGTAAGACTCCCTACGCAGCTATACAAGTGGAGCCTGTGGATTTTCAGACTCCAGGCAGGACAAATGGGCTGTGCACTGTTTGTTAACTGTTGGTGTCTGGACACTCAGACATAACATGCTGACTGGCGTCTCTGGATGTCAAAGGACAAATCCTTTACTCCTTCACTATTTACATTACACAAACACGTTTTTCCTTTGTTGCTAGTGGAAGATGGGTAAATAAAGATAGGACTATGTTTTTGTAAAATAACACTTATCCTCAGAGAGATATGGTCTACCTGTCTGTTTGAATTACAAGCTTGTAGATGTAATAATTAGTGTGAGCTTCTGCACCAGGATTTTCCACAAATGCTAAACTGGTGCTCTGGATTTCCACAAGCTACTTTTTATACATTGGGGGACTTTGTGTGAGTTTGTTGAGTCTCTACTGTACACTGTCAGCAGGGAGACATTCAGCTGGTCTGGGTCAATAGCTCTCTTTTACTCTTAAAATATGACTCACTATAATGACATCATCTGGCTCAGCTACTTACCCAATCAGTGCCCGGAATCCTGTGCACTCAATTCTTTTAAAAGGGTCTATTTTATCTTTTTTTTTTTTTTTTTTTTTTTTTTTTTTTCCTTTTTTTTTTGAAAGCAAAGACCTTAAACAAGTTCTGTGGAGGGTGTGTATCCTAGGTTTTCTAGAAAAAAAATCTGGCTAAACTCAGCTATTTGTCTTGTTAATCTGTCTTTCAGGAAATTTGATTGTTGCTCAATCTCAAAGCTGCTTACACAGAGAACCAAATATGAAAAGTGATTTATCATTAGGCATAATTCTGGGTCTCATTCAGATCGGATTTAGATGTGCTCATGTTCTGTAAGTACGAGTGTGTTAAACACATCCAAATGAAATCCAGACCCTTAGAAATGTTCCTGCACTATGAGAACGTAAGGGATTGTCTGACACATTTTTCAATTAGTAAATCAAAGCAAATACAGAGTGTGTTTTGAAACTGTGCATTGTGGATGAACTATAGCACTGTGAGTTTTAAATTTCTAAATTTCCTGCCTGTTCTGGGTTAAATGACATCATTCATTTTGTTGGTTATTTTTCTTTTCTTGAGACAAGGCAGATTGCTGAATCTGGAAAATGTTTGCAGGACATTCCCACTGTGACAGCAGGATGAAATTCAGGCATATCCATTCTATTGCTTTATGGTACTTTTTGAAAGTATCATATAACTTAATGACTAAAAAACATCTTGCGACCTTAATATTAAAACCAATAAATAATCTGAACATGCAATCATGTTCTAGTTGTATATTGACTACTATTGTATAAACAGCCAGTATTATTTCCGAAACATACTGTAATGACACCTTCTATCCTTAAACCCCACTTCCATATAACATACAAAAGACTGACCGATCTGGCTGTGCAGCCACTGACTCATTGTGTCCTGCTACAGGTTAAGGCTTGTTCTGGTGTGAATTAACAAATGCAATAATAGCCAAGTGAAAGCTACTGCCTGCACCCATTAACACCCCCCCTCACCCCCGCCCCAACCCATCCATCCATTCTGCTTCTGGGTTTACTTGAATTAGTCTTAGGAAGCTGAATCAACAGTGTTGAGAAAAGTAAGTTACATAGAGGCAAGTCAGGTTCTTGTTTATTCTTTCTCCATAGTAAGTAGTGAGAAATACACAAATACCAATAGTAAAAAGTATTTTTGTCTTTTGTAGGCTGCTTAATAAGCAAGGACACTATAGCCAATGATAGGGTAAAGGCTTTACTTAAATGAAAAGGTTTGTTTTTTATTGTGCAGAAAGGAATAAAATAACAGAGCAATCTGTGAGCCTGTGGTTACTAGACAAATCCCAGCACGATGAATGACCTAATCGCCATCATGACGTCATGCAAGAGGCCCGTGCCAGGAAACAAATAATAAGAGAACATGAAAGTTTTGGTTGATTGCCGCATGTAATAAAGGTTTTGGTCAAACGTTTGATCATTGCCACATGCATTTTCTTTTTTAATGAACATCTGAAAAACGCTTTTATTCATCCTTTCACCCATGATTGTAATTGTTGAATTAACATTGTAGAAGCTCGGCATTAAGCTACAATAGGTTTCTCTGTGTGTATTATGTGATTTACAAATGTGCCTGCATGAAATATAGCAGACTGAAAGAAAAGGGGTTTTGCTGCACCACTCCATCTGGTTTGTAACCCTTTTACCCCTTCCCCTCACTTCCCAGGCTACTTTCACTTCCTGTGAGAATGCCTGAGGACTTGTGTTGGCTTGGTCAGGCATGTTGTAGTGCTGAGAAAGAGAGAGACTAGAATGAATGTCTCTTTACAGCATAATAGCTCATTTAAGAATTTAAAGGGGTGGTAGCTCCATCCCTCACTCCCCCATATGATCATTTATGGACCTACCTTGAAATACACAGTCTTAAGACGTGCCATAAAAGCCACTGGAGCAGATTGTGACTCTAGTGGTAAGAAAGTCTGGTATGCATTAATGGCCTATTAGTGACCTATATACGTGCTTAAGTGATTCAGAAGCCAGATTGATGTTTATTGTAATACGATATCCAGGCACACAGATGGAAGCTATTTGACAAGTCCATCAACATTGTCCCAAAGGGGAATGGGATAATATCTTACCACAGAAGAAGAGCAAAAACGTTTCTTTGGCATACCGAGTAGCATCACTTTTTAAACACATTATTTGAGAATTTACTCAAATAATCAACATTATGACCTGTTACACAAAGCATTCTGGTACAGTGTAAACTTTCTTCCCTCCACCACAACCACAAACACATACACACATGTGCATGCACATGTCCAGGCACAATGGATGTGTGTGGCATGAATGTCTGTGAACTACAGGCTATATAAACATAAGGATGCATCAACATATCTAGTGTGTTTGTGTGTTTGTGTGGGGTGTCTTTGCTTAGTCTTAGCTGTTGCTCGACCCTGTCACAGATCCATTGGCTTATTCTCTCATCCCGGTCATGTAATAGGCTATTGTTTAGAGACTCTTCCAAAGAAGCTGTGAATGATCCAGAATGTCACTGGGCGCCATGCGGCTTTGGAGTGACGGTTGTTCTCATTTTTTTTATGCAGCACAAAATAATGACTCATTTATTGGTTGGTGATATGTAACAGCAATTGATAATATGTACTGTATAATAATGAAATGTCTATGTTCTGTTTCCCACAGAGTGACGGCTCAGCGCAGTATTGAGGATGCAGAAGAAATTGAGAGGGAGCGCCGCCGCAGGGCACGAGAGGCTCTCAGAAGGGAACACAGTATCACCGGATCAGCCGGATCTCCTCAGGACAGCTCTGTACCCACTGAAGAGTGCCTGTAAGTCTGATATTCAAAGGTGTTTTACTTATATATTTTTCTCTTTCTCTCTGCCTTTCTAATTTATTTTACTACATGGAGCCACAACTACCCTTTAATTACTACCTAAGCAGTCAAGAATGCATAGTAAGGCAAAGCGTGATAGTGGGCTCCAAGGTTGTCCTGCATTTTGCACAAGCTCCAGTTTTTATCAGAACAGAATAATTATAGCCTGTCTGGTTTATAACTTTCAGACATTCAAAGAGAGAAGCAGATTTTTTTTTTCGCCTCCAACGTTTTAAGTGAAGAACATGTTATATGAGAGCACCCTGTAATTATGGGCTGATCATAGAAGAATCTTGGCTGTGAACTTTTGAGCAATTTTGAGCACTTTCTTTGGGGGCCATCACACTGTTGATTAAAAATTATATAAAACAATTGCACGCAGCATATTGCTTTGCTAGGAATGTTATCTTACAAATAACCAGAAACCAGCATTTTTAAAAAAGAGATTTGATTATTTCTTATTCCTCTGACATTTAATCTTGTATAATTATTTGATGAAAATAAGCTTAATCATTTCCTGACATGCGCTTTTGCTTTCCTGGTGGTCTACTGAGGACTTGTCCTAACTGGGTGTGAAAGCTGATGCCAAGATACATTGGTCTCTTCAAGATATTCCAATGCATAAATAGGCAAAACACATGTGGCATGTTAAATCTTTTATGTCACCTCGTTTATACATTGGATGATCTTGAAGGGACTAATGTATCTTAGCATCAGCTCTCAGCTACAACAGTGCGGACAAACGTGTTTAGTGGATAGCCATGCCCGGTCCCTTGGTTGGTAGGGATGTCAGGTGTCTATATGGCCTTCCTTCCAGGCCCTTTCACTTTTCTAAAACGACCACTGAGTGCATATGCAGTCATGTGAGGTGGAGATTTGTTGTAGTTCACCAACAATATGGCCCTGAGCAGTGATGGCTGTATCTATTCTTACGGCAAAGTCTTCTGTTATTGCTCACAGACAGATGAATGCACGTGCAGGTGAAGCTATATTAAAGCTGGGCGGCTGTGGCTCAGTCGGTAGAGCGGGTTGTCTACTAATCCGCTAATCGTGGGGTTGGTGGTTCGAATCCCGGCCCGGGTGATCCCATGCCGAAGTGTCCTTGGGCAAGACACTGAACCCTAAGTTGCCCCCGATGGCAAGCTAGCACCTTGCATGGCAGCTCTGCTACCATTGGTGTATGAGTGTGCATTTGTAAGTCGCTTTGGATAAAAGCGTCTGCTAAATGAATAAATGTAAATGTAAATTAAAAGTGAACAACACAAAAGGCCACTTGCAGGTAAACTTGCAGGTTGAGCGATCTAACGGGCATACCCTGGACAAAACCCAACAGGCAAAGGAACTGGAGTCAAAACCAGAAAGACAGGATAGCAAAACAAACAAAACAATGTCTCAGTAATGTCACAGACATGAATCCTGGTGCAAGACTTTGGAAAATAAGGGTGAATAATCTAGAGTATCTAAAGGGTAGGTCTATGTACTGATTGAGAACAGGTGTGTGTGTGTGATTAGTCTGTAAGACTGTGAGCAATAATAGGTTGTGTAAGAGTTTGTTGGTTGATTATATGATAGACTCCAGAGTTGGTCAGCTTACATGGCAGTTGCCAGAGAAAGATCGACTGATGGGAAGTCAGATCATTCATGGGAAAGGTGCAGAGACATTGTGCTGAGAAAGATGTCTCAGATGTCTCAAACGTGTGAAACAGTTCTACTTTTTAGTTTTAATTGAGAAGGGTTTGAAACAATATCTCTGTAGTATTAAAACTATTTAACTCTTGATGTTGTTTGTGAGAATCATTCAGATATCCCATCCCATCTTTATGCTGATGAAACATTATAGCACATATCAATCTTCAAACCTAGAATTCCAAGGCATGTTTTAGTCTTGTTTGTTGGATTGAATTGCAATCTCCATTCTCTATAGCATGCAACATTAGACAGTGAGTTGTCATGCTGTCTACTCCTGCTGTCATTTAAGGTGTTGTCATATCTAGTGTTATTCATCCTGACACCTGTTATTGGTGTCTGCTTGCCTGTGGTAAGAGAATCAGAGCAACAACAAAACCACCTAAAAACCCCAATCACACCTCAAACATCTGCTTCCTTGGATTGCGTTTGAAGTCAACACTGGTGTTAATAAATGGAGTGAATGACATCAGGGTGTCGGTTTATGACTAGATATTTGTAGCTATACTGCTGCAGGTCTTTGGGCTCCATATGCTGATTTGCTTTATGGCTGTATCTGTACTGCAGGATGTTAACATGATGTTAACATCTCTCAGAAGTGGTTATGGCCATTTTCTTGTTACCATTGTTAAAATGTAACACGACCCACTTGCCACTTACATTAGATGGTTTCAGATTTGTTGTGCTATGTCAAAATAAAGCCTCTGAGAGTATATATGCTTGTTCAGCTGTTATACATATTCTCAGATTTCACCAACTTTCATAGATGTTCTTTTTTCCTTAGCCAGAAAAGCAAAAACTTCCATGTTAGTGGCAAAATTGTGTGTTTAATATGGGAATTGATCAAGCATTTAGACATAGTGATATTATCAGACTATGATAAGAGGGTTGAGAGAGAGAGTGGGTAAAAATGAAACCAAGAATACAAAAAGGTTGTATAATTACAATTAGAAAGTACACATTTCTGAAGGGCAAATGAAAATAAATAATGTGGAGGTCAAAGGGCTAGCCACATAAAGCCTGAGATTATTATTTAAGTAATCATATTAAAGCAGCCTATTAAATAACAATACATTGTTGTTAGAATAAAACTAGCTGTAAATCTATGTAGTTATGCGAGTAAGGAGTGCACGCCCATACCCGACAATGGCTAGTGGGAGTTTATGAGGTGACGTTTTTTGGCGTCTTTTTGTGTGTGCAGCTTTGAGAGTGAACTGAAACCCAGCAGCTCTGGTACACTGGAAGAGGATGAAGGTTTCAGTGACTGGACTCAGAGGTTGGAGAGGGGCAGACGGGTCAGGCAGGAGGAAAATGACACTAGAGAGGAGGACTTGGAGGTGGAAAGAACCATGAATGGAGGAAGCAGAAGAGTGGAGATCAGCTCCACCATACTAAATCAACAGCATATTGAACAAGACAAAGTGGAAGAAGTGGTGGACTACAACCCAGGGAGGAAGAGCAGTGAGAAGCGCATGTTGTTTGGAGACAAGACAAGCAGCCTTAGGGCCAGAGAGACACCAGAATGGAAGGAAGATTTAATCAGAGTTAAAAATAGACAAGAGGAGAAGCCAAGGCCACATATAGAGGATAAGATAAAAGCTGACATGGTATGATTTACTAAATCAGTTTTTATATTTACATATCTAACAGCGGAAACCTTTATTATATGTTTGTCTTGGTTAAATTATCAGGTGAAAGAAGTGAAAAAAGAAGTGAAGGTGTCATATACAACTAAAGTCTTCCTGCAGCAAGATAGAACACCCATCACCAATAGTGAGGATCCTGTTGGAGAGGAAGTGACATCACATCTACTCAAAACAAGAAAGACTACAAGGTGGGTTTTATTATTAAAAGAATATCATGTAGAACCAATGTTTAGTGCTCTGTATGCAATATTTATAAAGTTTATATTTGATAGAAAATCTAGGTATTGCTAAGTGGTTCTTTGAAAGTTTAAGAATTCTAGCTTTATAAGAAGATCCTTATATGAAAACTATCTGTTGTAGAGGTCTTCATAAACCGTTTAGAGTGACAAACCTCAAAGTCCTTTAGGGTGCTAAATGTAACTTTTATTTGTATATTAACTTTGACCCTCTAAGGAAACTTATTCTGTAAGTTTTTTCCCCACACTTTACTGCTGGTCCAGTACCACAACACACACCAGAACTGTTACATGCCATAGTTCTGGTCATTAACTGATCATTAATTCATATATTAACTTACTTTGTTACTTTAAGCATTATGTATGGCTTTTTATACCACAGCACTGCTGAATTCTTGAATCTGATAGAGTCAGAAGGTGTTGATTAATTTTCTATAAAAGCACAGCTCTGTCAGTAGACCTGGTTGCTAATTTTAACATGTTATTAGTTCCATAGTAACAACTTACACAGGGACTTGTACGGCTGACACACCACACACACACACACAAATCTAATTTATAAATGGGTGTAATTGTTGATTATAGTGAAATTTTCTGTGAGGAGAAGTTTACTAAAGTTTGTGTAATGCATCTCCAATGTCAGGGCTTTGTAACAGGCAGCAGTAAGGTTGTTACATTAAGTTTCCAACAAGTTTTCAGGACTGAGGGCTTTGTAGCATTTTTATTTTGTCTTACTAAAAAAGAGAGGTTCCTGAAAGAACAACTTTTTCAGCTATTATAACGTAAGTGAATTAAACGAACAAACCTTTTTTTCACTGATGTTCCACAACATGAAACTATAATGTGGCCTGTTAAAACAAGAATAAATACCGACCTTTCTTTGGAGACACAGAGATCTGAAGACTGAAGCAGAGGTAGCTTTTTTTCTGAACCGGTAAGACATTTCAGTGGTTCAGTAGGTAGCTAGATAACATGAGCATACTTGTTTGCTTGATTCATTTCCTATGTTTTTTTTTTTTTTTTTTTTTGCTATGGTCAATGTGATAAATTGCACTTATTTTCTGCTAGCTATGAGAAAAAGCAAATCACCTCTACTCCAAGAAAACCATATCCACCACCACCTCCATGATCAAGTATTAGAGCTAATATACACCACATACAAATACCTCAAACCATCAGATTCAACCGCATAGACTAACAATGCTAAGCACAATCCACAGAAAAGAATAAACAAATTTTAAAAAACTTTGCAAGTAACTTGCAGTTTTAAGTTTCAAACAGAGATGGCGATAGAGAGGCAAAAGTTCAGTACTGCAGCTTTCATATAAAAGTTTGTAGTTTGTTACTGTTAACTAATGCAGTAAATTATGTTAGTTATAGACACTTTCAAGTATTACCAATCTATTCCTAAATGATAACGAACATCATTATCATTATTAATTGTCTAAGAGCTTTATTTCAAAAGGAATCTGTGTGAATGCCCTGGAGGAGGTAAATAAAAAAAGCTGATGTAGTGTTGTCAGACATGGCTTCTTGCCAGGGGACTTCCAAAACAGCCTGCTGTGACTGATACTTCATGACTCCTTTTCCTCATGTTCTCATCCAGCAGGATCATAGGTCAGGGCTCAGAGTCAAGGGAACAGGCAGGGGCCAGTCTGGAGACAGAGCAGAAGTTGGAGAAGATCCGACGGAGCCACCAGGAAAAGGAGAGCCAGGAGCTGGAGCAGCTTCGCCAGCGGCAGGCTGAGGCTGAGGTTGAGCTAGAGGAGCTCAAGAAGAGGAGAGAGGAACGCAGAAGAGTGCGTGAGGATGAGGAGCGCAGGAAGGAAGAGGAGGAGCAGCAGCGTCTGGCAAAGGAGGAGGTGACAGAAATACAATCTAAAAATACAATCTCCATTAATACATTCATGCCATTTTATATTGTATAATGAGAGCAATGTGTGTGGTTGATAATAATAATTGTGTGTCACGGCTCACAGGAGGAGAAGAGACAGATGAAGGAGGATATTGAGAGGAGAAGGATGGAGGCAGCTGAAAGGATGAAGAGCCTTAATATGTCCTCCCCAGATGGGGATGAGTCATTCAACCCTCTCAGTCCAAAGAGTCCCACTTTCAAGGTAAATAACAAGGCAGTAGTGTAGATATTCCAGACTTTGAGCATTTATGTACATGTATGTACTGTAAATTTATTTGGAGGAAATGTAATTGATTAAAAGATCTGTTTTTGCAGATGATAGATTCCATTTAAATTTGTAAGTTGCATGTGTGTGAGATGATGTGTGTCCTACATATTTCCCTAAGTGTTTTAGGAATGTGTTATTTTTTTTTTTATTTTTTTTTTTTTTTACACTTTTCTGGATACACATAAAATGCATGTAAACTCTTATAGAAAAGGTTCAATATTAAAGGAGTCTTTGATTTGTCACTCTGGGGAACCAATAAAGCTTCTATGTAGAAGCCTACTAAAAACATTTCCCTTTTAAAAAAGGTTACATCCCTTAACCATCCAAAGAATTTTTGAGGAACCCTTTTTCTAAGAGAGTATGCTAAGAGATTGTGTTATGTTGTGATGTGCTTTTACAGTATGTGTAAGTTTTATTGCTGTTCACTCTGTGCTCTGTGTTTTGTTGTACAGGACAGCCTGATATCACTAGCATATACCGCATTTTCTATATATATATATATATATATATAATACTACCTATTAATCTTAGACTTAGGCTGGTGTGTGTGTGTGTGTGTGTGTGAATGTACCTTTATTATGCTGCTATACTGTGTGTCCTTCCTTGCTGTACCACTGCATGCGTCTATCAAATTACCATAATCTAAAAATTTACTGTTTCAAAATGTATGCTGATCTCTATTGCTTTCTGAAGGGAAATTCATGATGAACTATATCATTAACAGCAAGCCAAATTATATTGTAAAATACGACAATTGTGTGGCGGCCTGGGAGAAACCTTCACCTTACTTCAATATATATATATATATATATATATATATATATATATATATATATATATATATATATATACA
>JAFFST010013645.1:96065-112842 GCA_022414735.1 Noturus placidus | reverse complement strand
TTTACTTGTGTTGTCCTTGACTATTGTTTAAATTGGTTTGATGTTCCGAAACACTTAAGTGTGACAAACATGCAAAGGAACAGGAAATGAGGAAGGGGGCAAACACTTTTTCACACCACTGTATATATATATATATATATATATATATGAAGATGATATGTTAATAAAAACCTTTCTATATTGAAAAATTTAAAATAAGCAAACAACATTTGGCACAAAACCCGGTTTTGTTCTTTTTGGCTGTTTCCCAGAATTCATCCACAGTAACAGCAGGTGGGTTTTCCCAGGTCTTCAACAAATCTTGCATGTTTCTTCTCTGTTGGTTTACAAGTTCTATCTGTATTGTGGGTGTGTGGTTAGCTGTTGTTTCATGTCTGTGGTTCTGAGCTTCCTTGTGCTTGCATGTGCAATTTCAGAGAGAGCATGAGGAGAGATTGACAGCTGAAAGTACATGCTCGGTGAGTTGGGGATGAAAAAGACAGCAGGCTCGATAGTAACACAAGGGCTTCTTTTGTGGGGTTGAAATGAAAGTCACTGAGGATACACACTGATAGTTTGTTTGCTTTGAAGTACAGGAGCAGGGAAAGAACTGTGTAGGTCCTAAATCTTTTCCACCTGATTATTCATGTTTATACTTTCACATACTCTTAGCTGATTCTTTTAACCACTGAGAATGCAGTAAAGACAAAACTAATGTACTAAAATCTCATGAATATAGGAACTAGAGCTAATTCATGCATGTAGGCCCCAGTGCATGGAAAGGAATATTCACACCACCAGCCACTGGATTATAACGCTTTCATTTTTCACAGATCATGAACAGAACAGAGTCCTTGAATCGGTCCTTGAAGAAAAGGTGAGTTTATCTAGCCTTATCAGTCACAACAAATGTCCAGCTCACATATTTACTTGGTGGCAAATTACTCTTGGTACCTAAACCCAGTCTTGGATTGACTATAAATAACATTAGACCTAAAGTAAGGCATTCGAGCTAAATTATGTTGTCTAAAAATAAACATTGACATAGGTGCTTGGGTGCCTTATGTCACCTTCATATGCTGTTAGTTCATCACCTTTGTTAGCAGTGATTTATGGGTTGGGTAACATTGTCCAGATGTGGAAAATGTGTGTTTCCTCTGGTGGCTTGTGAGCTATTGTGGTAGACTCAGACCACGCTCCATGCAGTCTGAGGCAGAAACTTATCAGTATTCTTGTAGAAATGTAAAGTCGGCGAGTTATTAAGAGCAAAAGTGTCCACTTTTGGGCTGCAAAAGTGATTTAATACAAGAAACAGATGGGAGCTGGACTCAGAGTGAAGCCCACAAAGACGAGGTCCTGATGTCTTATGTGACGCAATATGTTGGATTTTTAATGCTTGATTTCGGTTTTAATTCTTTTTATGCATATGATATTTGTTAACAATTTGTTGATAGTATCAGAAAAGATGACACAGTAGTACATGTCACTATGTGATTGGTTAAAACACTATGACAGCAAACGGGAACTAGAAGGATATGTGTTACGTTATACTGTCTGCCTGTTGGCAGAATGAAAGTGCTTTCCATATATGTTGGTTTTCCTCCATAAGACAACTCAGTGCAAAGATTTGTAGACAGTATTTGTCATGAAAAAGCATTGCGTCATTTCTAAAGAAGCTAGTTAATCACCTGCTTGTATCACTAATGACTAACACATGTCTCCCACATACTCGCTGATTTAATATCTTATACATATGAAGTGACTGGCATATGAATAATACAGTTTTGAATGTTCCCCAGATAGAAGTGTATTGTTCCAACGTGTGGCAGAAAAATAGAGGAGGCCAGCATCTTGCACATGTGCATGCACACAAAAACCCAAACATATTTTTTTGAGATTTTGGTTGGCCGGTGTCTCAAAGTCAACAGTGTGCATAGACAGATAGCTCCACTTTGAAATGATAATGAGTGAATAGTAGCTACAATATCTGATTTCATTGTGGTTCAATTTCACAAAACTAGAGGAAAAAAATTACTCCACCTGGCATAATAAGTCATCTTATTCCTATCTGGGCTCTTGGCCAGGTGATGACGTGAGGTTTAAAGCTTTTATGTGCCGTGTAGTTGTTGACAAGCCCAGACCAAGTGTCTTTGTTTTGGAAACAGCAACAGCTTTAAGAAGACTCAGCCACCGCTACTCCTATCTAAGATCGATGACAAACTGGAGCAGTACACTCACGCTATAGAGGTGAGTTCTCATTCCCTTATTTTCACATATCATATTTTAGTATTAAAGAGGTTGATCCCCATTCTGCATTAAAAAAAAATCTGATCCCAGTTTAACAAAGTTCAACATTAAGAATTCTGATCATAGTTTTGTATTAAGGACACTGATCCCAGGTAAACATTAAGATGGTCTGATCAGAGACCATCATTAAGAAGTCTGACTCCAGTCCAACATTAAGAACTCGGATTTAAATTCAGCATTAACAAATCCGATTTCAAATCCTATTTTAGTCCAACCACAGGTCACCATTAAGTCTAATCTCCATCAGCAGTCTGATCTAAGCCCAATATTAAAAGTCAGATCATAGTTTTGTATTAAAGAGTCTAATCCTACTACCTCATTAAGAAGTCTGATCATAGATTAGTATTGAGGAGTCTGATCCAGCTAAGGATTAGAAAATCTGATCCTAGTTTAGCATTAAGAAGTCCAATCCAAGCTTACATTAAAAAATCTAAACCCAGTACAGAATTAAGAACACTGATCACAGGTCAGCATTATGATGTCTTAATTGTAGACCAGCATTACGATTTCAGATCATAGATTGGTATTAAAGAGCCTAATCCTAGTGCTGCTGTAAGGAGTATGATCCCTGTCAGCCATTAAAATGTCTAATGTCTAATAGATGTGTGTGTGCCCAGTTCAACATTGTATGTCTATTGACAGATCATTATTAAGTAAATGGTAAATGGCACACTTATATAGCGCTTTTATCATTTTTGTCATTCACCCATTCATACACACACTCACACACCAATGGTAGCAGAGCTGCCATGCAAGCTACTAGCTTGCCATCGGGGGCAACTTAGGGTTCAGTGTCTTGCCCAAGGACACTTCGGCATGTGGCGTTATCCGGGCCGAGAATCAAACCGCCAACACTACGATTAGTGGATTAGTGGAAAACCCGCTCTACCGACTGAGCCACAGCCGCAAGTAGTGTGTTCTCAATGTTAAACACGATTCACAGACAATTTAAATGTGATCTAAGGCAAAGAATATTATGACTCCAATTTATACAAATGAAGTCATAAGAAATGAATGAATGCTACCCCACTTGTAACTTTAAATGTTTTGTCATCATAGTTTTTAATTTAAAACTATTTTTTCATCATAGTTTTTTCACAAGCTTTAACATCATGCTTTGATTTTAATTGCCAGGTGCTATATAATAGATTGAGTCAAGTGAGCCCCTAGTGTTATTTGGAGGCACTTGCTTGCCAGTCTGTCATTTAAGATTGATGAGAATTCATGGCAAATATGAGTTTGTCTGGTGGTCAGAGAGGCTTTGGGCTGTGAGATGTAGCATGTCATATGAATACAAACAGCCACAAGATATTTTGAGGTGAATTTTGGATTAAAACAGATGTTTTTTGGCAATGGGAAGGAATATGTTAAAAATCAGAGCCAACTTTCACCAAATATATCCTTTACTCATTGGTGTATAGTAACATGACGTTCTGTTTTTTTGTTCTTTAGAGCTCGTCAAAAGAACCAAAGACACCCAAGTCAGCTGTTGTGGACATGCCCAGTGTTCCTGAACCAGTGGTTGCCAAAAAGAACCTGTTTGAGGCAGGAGAGGCCTGGAACCAGGGCACATCCAAAGGAACTCCATCAAAGGTCTGAAAACAACCATACTTACTAAAATATAAAAATCAATGCAGAAAGAAATTTTTACTCAAGAGCTGAAATACAGAATTCTGTCAAAACGTCCTCCAAAAACACCTGTTCTGCTAGAGCTGTACACACTAAAGTACAATCAAGGACTTTATTCAACACAATAGTTATGAAAATAATGTTATCGTATACTACATAAAAACATAAAAACATGTTTGTTTGTTATATACGCAGTCATGTATGCTGACATTCTCATCCTGTCAAGTCCTTAGTTGAAATTTAGGAAATGTTTTCAGTGTGTGTGATGATTCAAAATGACAAATTAAAGTCAGGTTGTAACAAGGGTGTCACAGTAAGAAGCATTACTGCCTTAACGCATCAGGGTCTCTGGTGTGATCTTGAGCTCGGGTCATTGTCTATGCAAAGTTTTGAATGTTTGCGTGGGTTCTCCGGTTTCCCCCTCTATTGTCCAAAAACATGTAGGTAGGCAGATTTTCTACACTAAATTGCTTGTAAATTTCCTATCTTGGGATAGGCTCTGGATCCACTGTGACCCTGACCAGGATAAAGCAGTTACTAAAGATAATTGAATGAATACTGTAACAAGTAAAAGCGAAAGGAACTTGTCAAATAAGGAAGAAAATATATGACTGTCAGGAAAAAAAAGCTACATTTATAAACCCAAAAATATCCAATTAGGATGTCTTAAACAAAGAGACGGAACATGAATTTTGTAAGTTTGGCATACTCATGCAATATTTCTGCACAATATCTCCTTTTGTGTTACTTCCTTGAGTTTAGTCTCTTCGAGTTGAACTTCTAGAGCAGAGGTCTTCAACAGGGGGTCCGCGGAGGTACTGCATGGGGGTCGCGAAAGTTTTGGTACCAGTTTGATATAACACAATTTCATACAATATAAATAATTAGGGGGTCCCTGATCCATCTCGCCATCAGTTTGGGGGTCCTTGGCCTGGAAAACGTTGAAGACCCCTGTTCTAGAGTCTTATTGTGTGTGCTTTAGGACACCGATGGACTGAAAGTGGGCGTGGCTGATCTTATCACTCAGTGGGTAAAAGGAAGTCCAGAGGCTGGGAACAGATACTTACAGCCCAAACCATGTGTAAGTGTTTGCTGACTAGGCTTCTAGTCATATCACTCCATTGCTGATGTAGACAGTGCTTGTAAACACAGTGAACACTCTGTATGAAATTTACCAGAGGGACAATGCAGAATATATATCGATACACCTCTGTGTCCTCACTGCAAAAAAAAAAAATAAATAAAAATGACATACTGTATTAGCAAGTGAAAATATCTTAAATACAGTACAATTGAACTAGTATTTGCAGTTATAAGATTACAATAAACCAATATAAAATTATATTATTATTAAATATATTTCTGTAGACATTTTTAGTAATTAAAAGCTTTAAATTTTCTTAGTCTATTAGCATATAGTTTTGCTTCTTTCTAGACATAAATTAGGTAAATTATTTGCCAACATTTAAAGCTTGACATTAGTAAAAATAAATAAATAAATGTACAGAATTAAGTTTGCTAAATCTATATTTGTTTCTTAATAAGATAAGTAATCTCATCATACAAAATACTAGATAAATTTGACAATATTCAAGATATTTTAACTTAATCAGTGCATGCAAGAATACACCAAAACCTCCTTATCTTGTCTGCTTCCAGTTTCTGTTTCCTGCTTCTTTCATATGCTTCATTATCTTTCCGTCTTACGGTAAAACAGACCAGCATTTTTTCTCCTTCTCTCTGATGTGAAAAGCTTATTTGGGGGCAAATGATTAAAATCGTTGCTACAATAGTAGCAAATGTATCTGAGGGAGTATTGTTTCACAGGAACCGACCTTGTGTTTGTTGCGATCCCTTTTTACACTGCCCTCTGGTGGTGTGCTGATCATTTAATTGTTAGTGTTTATAGCAAATACATTTTTTTTTAGAAATGTCTCCAAGATTGTTCTGTGCTTCTTCTCAGGATGTTAAAGCAGGAGATGTGCTCCAGAAGAAGAACATGTGGGAGATCATAGGGGAAGCAACCGGGCAGTCAGGTCAAGCAGGGAAGGTAAAATATTAATTTACTTACTATACTCTTAGATCAGGGGTGTCAAATTCATTTTCACCGAGGGCCACATCAGCATAATGTTGCCCTCGATGGGCCACATTAACAGTATGAATGTAACAAAATGCAATGTAATTTAAAATAATGTAAGCTACATTTTATTATATTGTTAAATAACATTCAATAATTCAATAATGCATTCAACTTACAAACATTACATATGCATTTGCACAGATGTAAAAATTTAATGTTCAGTTTGAAACCCACATTACTTGAATCAGTGTTCAAATTATTAAAGCAAATTAAGAAAAATATTATAAACAAGTTATGAACCCTTAACTTAATTCAGAATTTTTTTCCAACACACATTGCAGGTGCACCATCTGTTGTTAGTCCCACCAACTATTCCTACGCAATTTATTTTTACTTACGGACTTGTGCACTGCATCAGAAATGTCCAGGCCCGTTGTGGTCTCATGCATGGCAGCTACATCCAAGAGCTCCTCAGTGACCTAGAGGTCCGGCTTCACGCCTCTAATAAAGATGGAGAGATGTGCTGTATCCATGTTGTCTGTGCTTTCATCCACAGCTGCGTGTCTCTTCGGCCAGTGGTGTTGGTAAATTTCCAGCTAACTCCTTAACTCGGTCCGTGATGGTGTTTCTTGACACACTGACATTTTGAAAAGTCTGTGTCTGGTCAGGACACACCTGCTCACACACCTGCTCACACACCTGCTCACACACCTGCTCACACACCTGCTCACACACCTGCTCACACACCTTTAGCATGCACTGTTTCAAAAATGCACCCTGTGAAAAAGACTTTGAATCTCGGGCCACAATAAAACTTGCTTTCACTGCTGCATCATTTTTGGCTGAAGCTTTAGTGAGCACATTCTGCTGCGACTACAGTTTGCCTTTTAATTCTGTTGCAATTCTTTGTTTTTCTCGGAGGCAAAATTTCCCATACTTAGCTCCGTGTTTGGTGTCAAAATGTCAAGGTAGATTGCACTCTTTCACAACTGACACCGCCTCATGATACAGAAGACATACTGGTTTTTCACCTTGAAGTACGAACATGTACTTGTTCTCCCATCGTTTGTGAAACTGCCTTCCTTGTGCATCAATTCTTCTCTTTATGAACATGTTAAGGTAAATTTGTGGAGATTTCTCCATTTCAAATCGCCTTCATGTGACTTTGCTGCGGATGTAGTTTATGTGGCCCACAGTATGATTTTTTTTCTCCTTCGATTCTGAGAAATAAAGTTTTATTCCTATGTTTTGGATAGCTGAAAGGCCTACATTACCTATAATCCTCGAACACCAACGATTTGTCATGCCCCTAGGCGTGCAATACACTGTGAGCTTCAATCTGATTGGAAAACCGTGGACCCTCTGCCAATCAGATTGATTTGTTATTATTTATTGATTTGATTGATTGATGCTCACAGCGTCATATATTGCCGTGATCGGGTTATTAATGAAGTGAATGAACGGCTGGAGCGTCTGCTCTGAGCGTCTCTTACAGCCACGGACCGGTTTACATTGGAGTCAATGGAGAACCCAGAGCATTTTGCAAGCCAGATAAAATGACCTAGTGGGCCACATTTGGCCCGCGGGCCTTGAGTTTGACACATGTGTCTTAGATCTTTTCTTGTCTTCATACTATTTGGATTTACAAGTGTTGTTCATTTTTTAAATTTATTCTTAGGGCACCACTTCTGGCAAACGCTACAAGTTTATTGTGACCGGCCATGGCAAATATGAGAAGATTTCCATTGATGACGACCATTACAGTGACTACGCAAATGGAAAATCAAGTAAGGAATAAGGAATCTTTTCATTATATTATTACATTGTGTAATATTGCATATTTCCTTTGACAATGATTATAATTGTTTAAAACATCGATACATCTTCAACTGCACATAGGCGGACACCTAGCTAAGAATATATTATGACCAAGTACATCCATGCCCAATCTTACCCAAATGAGCAATTTTTATTACAAAAAATATAAAACATTTAATCAAGCACCTTAAAATGCACAGTATTATACATATCACATTTCACTGCCCATATAGAGAATGTGTACCCATTCTGATTTTTAATGACAAACACCCACGCACGCACATATCCATGCACACACACACACACACACACACACACACACACACACACACACGCACACACACACACGCACACACACACAAAAGAAAAGGGCCGATCATAAAACATATGCCAGACAGTTACCATATTATTTTAACATTACTTTTAACATTATTTTAACATAGTTGGCACAATCAAAACCAAATGTTTTAGCCATGCATAACAGCTGACAGTACACACTCTTGCATCATGTAACCATTTTTCCAGTGTAACTGACTATCACACTTTAGTCATATACAGCTTCATGTAGACCTGCTCTGGTCATCATTTTTATATAAATGGTAAATGGTGCACTTATATAGCGCTTTTATCCAAAGCGCTTTACACTGTGTCTTATTCACCCATTCACACACACACTCGCACACCAATGGTAGCAGAGCTGCCATGGAAGGTGCTAACTTGCCATCGGGGACAACTTAGGGTTCAGTGTTTTTCCCAAGGACACTTCGGCATGTGTCAGCCGGGCCGGGAATCGAACCGCCAACCGTACTATTAGTGGATTAGTGGACAACCCGCTCTACTGACTGAACCACACCCGCCCATATATAAGATCTGTGGTATATTCAGTCTGTTTTTTTTCTTTCTCTCTTTACCATTCACACTTTCCTTTATTTCCAAGACTCTATTGTTTCTCAGTTGTCCTCATTCCACCTATCCAGCCAACTCCAACTTTCCAACACCCTGTAAATACTGTTCCTTCACTGAACATACAATCAGACCTTTGTCTCACAGGCATCGCTATACAAAGCAGCAGATAAAATAATGGAAGAGAAGAGAAGAGAAGAGAATAGAAAAGAAAGAGAAGAGACGAGAAAGAGAAAAAAATTGAGAAGCACCATTTTGAGTACACTAGATGTGAAACACAATTACCGGCCTCTTTATTAGGAACATCTGTGTAGACTTGCTCATTCTTGCAATTATCTAATCTGCCAATCATTTGCCAGAAGTGTACTGCATAAAATCATCCAGATACAGGTCAAGAGCCTAGCAGAAAAGCATATCAACCTTTAACTGGATGGGCAAGAACAAGAATCTGAGGCTACAGTGGGCACTTTGAGTAAATTCATTGTGCAGCAACCACATGAATGGCTGAATGGATAACTGCATGAAACAGCAGGTGTACAGGTTTTCTTAATAACGTGGGCAGTAACGGTATGGCATTTTTAAAACTATACCTGAATGCTTCAGTGATAAATTGAACATTCCATGATGCCATAAAATTTCTCACTCCATTTGAAAACTTCTTTTGAGTTTTATAACATAGTATGTAGATTGTTATACCATTTTGCAAGTACCTCTTGTCATTCAGGCATTTTAGAATGACACTGGAGACAATTTATAAAATTAAGAATCTATGAACACTCAATCATTTCCATTTTCTTTTACCAAAGCTTGAATCTCTCTGTCAAGATAGTATGATTTAAGTGAGGTAAAACAATATGATTTCCCCACAATTCCTCTGTGTAATTCATACAAACACATTACATTCACTTTCTTATTTAATTTCAACTTTAAGGTAGTTGAACTGTGATAAATAGAACTGTACACAATTACTGAAAAATTACAGTATCCTTGGCCATTCCATTACTTATCACCTAGACATCAGTAGTTTTTGTAGTAGCGAACCCTCTGGCTGTTCTGTTAAAGTCTTTTGGTTCTTCGTCTTTACTTTTGCGGCCTATGAGGCCCATCTCAAATGCTGTTGCAATCTTTGTCACTGGTCGTGAAGCTGCCTCTTTCAGTCTCCTGGCATCAAATCGAGGACTGTAAAGGAGAACTGGAAGGCGATGTGCAAACGCAGGAATATCTTTCGGTTTATCTGATTTAGCCTCTTCTTTCTTTTGTTCCTCAGTTTTGCTGGCTTCAATCTGTTGCATGATACTGTCTTTGGTTGCAAACATTTGGAAGAGGATAGCGTCCCACATTTTTGCAGCTCTAGGGGAATCTTTGCCCTCTATGTCACTAGTCTTATTTGTTTCTTTGCCTTGGTTTTCCTGCTCACTTTTGTCCGGAACAGTTCCATCAAGGGCATCTTTCCTCAGTTCTGGCTCAGAAACAGGAAATGTGGGTTCCTCTACCTCAACCACCATGTGCTTCTTGAGACGAGACCAGCCACTGAGTTTTGACTTCATGCCTTTTGGTTTCTGAAAGGCTTTTAGGAGAGGCTCTGCAGTTGGGAGGATGCTGTCCTTCTCATTGTTGACTGCAGGCATAGCATCTTTTGGTATGCTTTCTTTTGGTGTTGATAAATCACCTTCATCAGGTTTAACTTTGTCTTTCTGGTCACCTTTTGGCTTGACCAGAGGCTTATCTTCTGTCGTTTCAGTCACAGGTATTTCAGGAGCCTTTGCTGGAGGGGCAAATAAAGATTTTTGTTCTTTAATCCTCTCCAGTAAAGACATATGAGGCTGTGATGTCTTCTGTGACATTGTGCTTATTTTTGTTGGCTTTGAGCTTTTATCTGCACTTTGGTCAGGTGTTACAGCTTTTACAGCTTTTACAGATAGTGGTATTGGCTGAGTTTCAGGTTTAGTAGTCTCATTTAAAGATACAGATGGCACTGTCTTTGGTTTAGATGTGTCATATGTTGGAGTCCTAACTCTTTGTGTAACAGGAATAGTGGTCACTGTCATGAGAGTCTCTGAAGGTGGTGTGTCAACTTTAGATACAACAATAGTTGGAATTTTAACTTCATGAACTCCAGTGGCTGTTTCCTTTGTTTCCATTCTCTCTGATCTTGATATCCCTTGCTCCAGTTTTAGCTCTGCTTCAGCTATTGGTATTGTGCCTGCTGAGACTTCAGCAATTGGGGCAACAGGAGTTCCATTTTCAATAGCAGCAGTAATGGATGATGACACTTTATCCACAGGTGTATTGGGACTCTCTGGCTTCTCATTCATAGCAGGTGTTTCCTGTTCTGGAGATTGATATTCTACAGTGGCTGGTGATATAGATCTAGAGATACCAAATGCAGGTGTATAACTCTGTATTCCCCCATAAGCAACATATTCAGCTGGGGTTAATCCATAATATTTTGTTTTGGATTTTGTTGGTGTTCTTGGTCTTTGACCTGCAAACGGAGGTACAGTTGGTCTTTGATACCCCAGTAAGGGTGTAACAGGTTCAGAAGACTCAGAGTTTGGTGTTTTGGTACTTCGACGTTCAATTAAAGGAGTTAAAGGTTTAGGATCTTCATGTATGCTGGTCTTTGAGCTTTGGGACTCAGTGGTCACTGTAGTCTTTGAAGCAGCTTGTACCTTTGGTTTTAACAACTCAAGTTCTCTGGGCTTTTCAGAAGACTGTCTAACTTCTGAAGTTTCAGATGGTTTGATATAGACTTCACCATTTTGTATATATTCTGAAATATTATTTTGCTTTATTTTCTCAGTTTCTAGAGGAATTTCATCACTTGGCCCAACTAAACTTGAAGTTGGTGTTTTGGATCTTCTGCCCTCCATATACACAGGAGAGACAGCAAATAAAAGTGGGTTGGGTCTTGAAATGTCTATAACAGGTGTCCTAGCAGGTGAAACATGATATGATGGTGTCTTTGGCCGTCCTGATGGAGTTTTTGATGGTGAAAGATCAAATGTTGGTGTCCTTGTTCTTGTCAGGGTTCTGCCCCTTCTTGTCTCAGTCATAACTGTTGCATCACTTTTTATCTCTGATGTTGGTGTAGTACCCCTCTTAACCTCTAAAGCTGGAGTAGTCACAGTCTTAATTTCAGAAATTGGTATTGTGTCAATCATCATTTCAGATGTTACACCCCTTTTAATTTCAGTTGTAGGTGTTTCACCCCTTGTAATTTCAGATGTAGCTGTTACAGCCCTTTTAATTTCAGATGTAGGTGTTACACCTCGTTTAATTTCAGATGTAGGTGTTACACCTCGTTTAATTTGAGATGTAGGTGTTACACCCCTTTTAATATCAGATGTAGGTGTTACACCCCTTTTAATTTCAGATGTAGGTGTTACACCCCTTTTAATTTCAGATGTAGGTGTTACACCTCGTTTAATTTCAGATGTAGGTGTTACACCCTTTTTAATTTCAGATGTAGGTGTTGCACCTCGTTTAATTTCAGTTGTAGGTGTTACACCCCTTTTAATTTCAGATGTAGGTGTTACACCTCGTTTAATTTCAGATGTAGCTGTTACACCCCTTTTAATTTCAGATGTAGGTGTTACACCCCTTTTAATTTCAGATGTAGGTGTTGTGACCCTTTTGATTTCTCTAGTTGGTGTTTTATCTCTCTTTAATTCTGAGGTTGGTGTGACAATCTTTCTAACTTCAAATGTTGGTGTCGGACCTCGCAGTAAATCAGAAATGGGTGTTCTACTCCTTTGCATTGTTGGTGAGGATGGATATTGAGTGGATGTTAACGGGACTGTCTTAGAAGTGTAACTTGTAATTTGGGGAACATCAAACATAGGTTTAGAGGTCGGCTGAGGACTTGCAGCTTTAGAGATGATAAACGTGGGTGTAGCCAGCATATTATTTGTTTGCTTTACTGCCACAAAAACTGGTATTGTAGCAGTAGGCTGGATTATCTCAGTCGTAGTAGTTACAGATGTAACAGTTATAGATGTTGCTGCATATGAAGGAACTAATGGTTCACCAGCAAGAGTGGGAGGAGTCGTATATGAAAATAGTGTGGCCGAATGGTGAGGTGTAACATAGGGCTGTGGGGAAAATCTTGCTGGTGTGATGTGAGAACTGCGGCACAGATGAGGATAAGGGGATGCTGAATGCTGATACAGTGGCCTGATGTTGAACCGTGGGTGCAATGTACCTCCATAGATTGGTGTTTCTGGTGTCTTGGGTGGAGTTGAATGGTCACTGTACTCCAGGTCAGGACTGGCCTCAGTTACTGGAGAGAGGCATGAGCGGAAAGGGGCTGGTGTCTGGGAAGCCTGGGCAGCAGCTTTTTTCTTAGCACTCTTCTTTAGCAACTTCTGGAGTCTGACATTTTCCTTTCCAGGTTTAGGAAGTAGGGGGGGTGGGTACTGCTGGGAAAGCAGGCCTGCTTGGGCAACGCTGCGGATATTTACAGCCATAAAAAATGTCAGCCCCCTGAAACAAATAGGAAAAACATATTAGCGTATATAGTTTAGTGCACAAGTGTAAGCCCCCCATGGGGCATATATACGCAAAAATTATTTATTTATTTATTTATTATTTTTTTTAAATGCCTTTTACACAGTTTAACTCATAAAGATAGAATTACATAATGTAAAAAAAGAGTGCATCCTGAAACAAGGTAACAATCCAAAACATAATATTAAATCTACTGAAAAAAATATTTTGAATATAAATTTTGCCAGGATCCTCTCAGTTTCCAGACATAATTTGAAAAATCAAAAAAACAAACAGTGTTTCACATATGACTTACAACAGATGTGAAGGTGAATATGCAAGGGATTGTGCTACATGGATCTCTGCATATTACAGCAGAGAGGATCCAAAAATTGTACAGAGACTTACTGGAGGCAGTTACTTTATAAAGTCATACTATTGCCTCAATATTTAAATCGAATTCAGAGAGGGACATTAATTTCATTGTTAATATCTTAACATACTCTATTTGGCTACTTTTGCTACTGGAACATCTGTGAAACTAATAAATATTTTGTTGCTATAAAGTAAAATACTTTTTCTTTTCTATCTGAAGGGTATAAATAATATATTTAAGTAGGACATTTACATAAGATTTTATTACAAAATGTGTAAAATGCTTATTTAAAAAATGTGATGAGATGACCCATGACTAACATTTACTGTTTGTTTGTTTTTTAGGGGACCTGTTCCACCATGACTTGTAAAGGACATATAATGGTGATTTGGATACTTTACAAGGATGTGTTGTTCATTACAGGTTTTACATTCACATGCATAAACAACTGTCAGTTGTATTAAGATACATGTCTAGCAGTAGATTTTATTATAGAGTGGGTCATGTTGATTTTCTTATGTGTCACACACACACACACACACACACACACACACACACACACACACACACACACACACACACACACACACGTGTGTGTGTGTGTGTGTGTATTATCATGTCATGATGAAGCACATGTTTACATTGCTTTTTTTCACCTGTCCTTGTTTAAAACGTATCCACACATGTTTCCAGACCGAAAATCAGATTCTAACGTATGCCATTTTGTTGATATAGTTATGTATATGTAAATAGGATGTTGGAGGAAATAAAAAGATCATTGTTATATTCTGGAGTTAGACCTAGCCCCAAATTGATGGATAATGATTTGGAGCCAAACAGTAATGTTAGGCTTTTTGAAGTTTGTTTTCTATATAGAATGAATATTAAAAAAATAGAGAGAGGTTCAAGCCTATCTCCAGTAAGAAATATCCTTCATTTAAACCTGAACACTGGAGTTAATCCACTTTACTATATTTATGAAAAACATTTCAGTTCAACAATTATCATTTACACCACTAGTCCGCTAAGTACAGTGTCTCAGCATGATTTCCCTGTTTTTCTTTAAAATATATATTTTGAATGTTTTACAGCTGAAACCCTTTTCTATTGTACAAGTATTTTGTTTAATAAAATTTACCTTTTTATTATTAACATCCTTCTTGTTTGCTGTTTTTTTATTATTCACTAAGCAATTTGTAGTGTAATTGTGTAATTGTGAACTAATGTAATTGTCAATTCAGTTCAGTGAGTTGTTTTTGGTGATGTTAAGGAGACCAGTACAGTTTATGACACCCACCTCAGAGGCGAGGCAGTGCTGTCTGTTCCCTGTTACAGAATCCAGTGCTACACTTTCACCCCAGTATCTACAATAATTCCTCAGTATTGTTTTTTCAACATGAGGCAGTTACAGACCAGAACGGAGAATGGTTTATGGTATATTTTAAATCACAAACAGTTGACACCTAATCAGCTTCCAGACAACGTATCTGACAGCAGTAGCTGTCTATCAACATATGTGACTGACAGCCACTGCTGTTCAGTTCAGATATACTGTATTGTATAGAGTTAAATGACAGGATGTGCTGTAAAACTGACTTCATTTGAAGTAAGAAATCCCTCTGTTCTTGTTAACAATCAGTGATTAGTTAATTGAGTCCGGCTCAGGCTGGGCCTAGACACGCTATACTTTTATTTCTGTTTTTTCTTAATAAATAAGAAAAACAATATTTATAATGCATTTTATGAATTTTTAATGTCAAATGATAAATTTTTTTAATTAATTTTATCTTACCATTATCTAATTGTGTAAATCTTATTTAACTGTCAAAAATAAAGTATATACTTTTGAAATTGTGGAAATATTATCAAAATGATCCTATAGGCAGGGTGGTCATAAGAGTATCTCAGAGCCCCACTTCCACAGAAACTGAACCTGTCGTCTGACACATGACACATGAGAAGGGGTCATCCTTTTAAGGCATTAGAGGCTTAGCCATTTTGAAGTAACTCCAACACATGTTCAAAAGAGGAAAGTGTAAGAATAGTCAGGCAGTAGATTCAGTCCTTGCACAAGTAATTCTTCTTAACACCTTTGACTAAAAAAAGTAAACACACACCTGCAAGCAAATAAGAAATGCTCAAAAATAACTTACCAAGACAGATAACAGATGGCTCACTTCACAACAACACTATCAACAAAAAGAAACAAATTCACTTGGAGAAAACATGCAAACAATATCCAACTTTTGGTAATTAGTTTAAATTAATAATTATTAATCTTTTGTCGTCTGATTTCTTCTAATCAACATCTGCTGTTATTCATTATAACATGGTAGTCCATCATCAAAAATATCACAATCTTCCAACAATAGGCTGACGCTGCTTGATATAATACATCTAATCCATCTAATCTAAGTGACTAGACAACACCCACAGCACCTGCTCCTAAACCACAACACCACCCTGTGTAGTGACATTAACACCTCGGCATGCACTTTTCCAAACAAGAACAATCTGAAACTGATTTAGGTTTATTTTACCTGTGTTTCTGTTGGTTAGGGGTGCCGGGCTGCTGCCTGCTTCTCCCAGCCTGGAGTATCAGAACAAGAGACTCATGTTAAGCTCAACTATCGTCCCTTCGTCCAAATTGGAGGGCACTAGCTCCATAACAGTCCAAAAATAAAACCTGAACCCTTTACTTAGAATGTGCACGGAGTGGTGATGTGGTGCAGAGGGACCGTCCGCATGGCAAGAGGTGGCCAGAGCACCTTACATACGGCCCCCAGCACCCCCACCTGCCTCAAGTTACCAAAGTCTACACAGGAAGCCTCGGTGACTGTAAAAATGCTGCCCCCTTCTGGCCAAATGATTAATGTTGACCCCATTGGCAGTAAACTTGACACCAAAAGCAGGGTGTGGAAAGACTATGATATCACTGAACAGGCATACTTACGAAATGGACATTAAGAGACACTTCTTAAAGAGACATGTCATTAACCTTACATCATCAGGACACTAACAAAGACTTGTGGGATATGTTGTCAAGACAAAATTTTATTAAGTTAACATAAATTAATCATGATTTATTTTCAGAAGGCTGAAATTCATTCACATTGTTCTTGGCAAAATAAATCAATTATTATTATTATTATTATTATTATTATTATTATTATTATTATTGTTGTTGTTGTTGTTCC
>JAFFST010013645.1:78122-96032 GCA_022414735.1 Noturus placidus | reverse complement strand
ACAAGAACAACAACAACAATAATAATAATATGTACATATTATATGTACATAATAATATGTACAGTACTGTGCAATAGTTATAGGCAGATGCAAACAAATGCTGTAGAGCAAAGATACCTTCAAAAAAATGTAATTAAATATTTCTGCATCTTTCAGAACCAGTCACGGTCCTTCTGGAGACCACTTAATGTGCTGCTTTCTTTACTGAGATAGAAACATTTTTCTGTAACATTTAATTTTGTTCTGGAAAACTAATGTTTGGGAATCTAAAATGTTTTTTAGACTCGATAATGTAGAAGTAATAAAATAAAAATCTATAACAAAGTTTGTACTAAAAAATAGGGTGCCTAAAACCTTTGCACAGTACTGTATATATTACTCTTTTATTATGAAATTTTCCTAATTCATTTAATGTTCAATCAATTATTCAAGGTCTGTTGTATACACTTTGACACTCTGGCATCCCCACATTTGTATAGATTCCCCATATGTGCATTTGCAAATCCTTTCTTGAGGAAACACCGAGCTCTGAGCCTATGATCACTCTGCTGATGCCTCCATGTTTTAAATGCCTCACTTTCAGACGTAACGTTCAATTTGCTAGTCTAATGCAACAGCAAATATAGCGATGCTATCTTGCCCCATTCTAAACTTGTGCCTCGTCCACATTCCCCCAATCGTTCCATCTCCTTATTCAGTGCCTACACCAAGAACTGGATCTGGCCTCCTTAGCCATGCCCACCATGTTCTCTTGGCCAATGGGAGGCCTTCACAGATCAAGTATCACTATAACAGAAGGACTTAATCGGCCCTGGATGTTTGCAGAACTTTACAGTCAGTCTCCGCCACCAGGGAGATCACTTCTTTTCGGCTTTTCTGAGGTAAGACAGAGAGAGCAGACACTGAAACAGAAATAGAACAGTATTAGAAAGGAAGGAAGATGGCAGTGTGTGTGGGTGTGAGTGAGAGAAAGCAGTAAGTGGAGAACAGGGCATCCTGCTCCATCAGTAGAATATAAGTGTGCAAAAAGCATTGCCACTGTGCAGGAACATTCAGGATAGTCCACAACTGGGGTTTTAATCATCAACAGAAATGAATACAGATTTATTTCCAATTGGTGTGACCATCTACGCAGCTGCAGATGATTGAAATAATTGGTATTTCTCAGTTGAGGGGATGGAGAACAAACATAGCAAAGGCTAGTGCACCAGGTCCACTACACCAGGTTCTTGTTAATAGTTTATGAAAAATGTACAGATTACTGCAGTGTGCATGCTAGTTAAAGATTGTTATATAAGACATAGAATATATGAATTTTGCTAATATGTATAACATTACGTCATGCTATGATTTATGAAAGTAAAGAAAGAATGAATATTTCACACTTAAGAGAAATTCTGATGCTATTATTATTTTTTAAAGAAAAACTGAGAGTTTGTGTGTGTGTGTGTGTGTGTGTGAGAGAGAGAGAGAGAGAGAGAGAGAGAGATTATTTTGGGTCCAATATATTAACAGTAGCTGGTGTTAGCTGTAGTTTGGTTGATTGATTAGTTTGGTTCAGTCAGGTCAATGTTGGTTGTTTCAAACATTCCTGTGCACACTTACAACTTTATATAAAATATAATAATACCTCAGCAGTGTCAGTTCCAATTTAATGTTGGTTTAATGGTAATACTCAAGGGCCTCAGAATTTTATAATACAGGATACTTTTATGGGATGTAAATATATATTTATGTAAATTATAAAAACAGGGACAAAACAGAGAAATAGAAATCTCAAAAACACTGAAATATCAATTGTCATTCAAAAATAGTAAACACTACAATAATACATCTCACATTACTTATTATGTAATAAGTAGGCTGCATCTGATATATTCAAAAAAGTCGATTTTTAGTTCGGCATTTTTATAAATTCAACTGAAAATTGGCTGCACAGAGACAGCGTGAGATAATTTTCCTTGGATTTGAATATGGCTTAAATTTCTGATCAAATTCTACAAACGTTCCAAATCTGTATCTGTACATGCCATGACCACATAAGGGAATGAAGTGTGTGTTACAAATACTATTCCAAGAGAATGAATCTGATCTTGATGATGGAAACCGGATCCTGAACCATGACCGGAAGGCACTTGCACCTGTCTAAGATGGAACACTTACATGCAAGAAACCTTAAAGGGTGTCTCACATTAGTGCTGACTCAGTTCTCCATCAGCCAAGTCAGATGTAATGCAGCTAATTCAGCTAGCTCAATGCTTATAGGTTTAATCAAAATATATGATCACAGGATGATCATGATGACAAAATCCAATCTTTCTAAAGACATAACATAATTTTTTTCCACTAAATAAATTGTACTGATGAAAAGTGCTTGGACTTTGGACATATGGTTGAACCTGGTATGTCGACAGGCTCATTAATCTCTCAGACTAAGAGAACATTTCCATAAAACCATATGTGGAGATGTTTCACTTACAACTCAGCACAGCTTGGGTTTCAGAAGATTTTTATAGCTAATAATCTAGTTGTTGCTGTCTATCTTAGCAGAAATGGCATGTAATAGGAACGTGGTTAGGTAAAGTTGAAGAGATTGGTAAAGGCCATTCCTGTCTACACTCACTTTAATATGCCAGCTCTTCTGGCAGTGTCATAGCTTAGCAGGGCGAGATTGTAAGTATAGGCATTTTCCAAGTACTGTTATATATAATCTGAAGATGAGCAAGTATAAGTTGTGCTTTTGCCACAAGAATCTAATCTATTTATCCTTTTCAGTCACAAAGTCCACTATCATCATGTCTGACACAGAGGATGTGTGAGTTCTCTTGCTATGGCACCAATCAACTTTTACATCAAGTACAATAGACTTAACTCTGGTAAAAATATGACAAAATAACTACATTTTCTGCTTTATTCTGATTTCAGTGAGACACAGGGTAAGTACTGCCACTTTACCTTTAATACAATTATTGCTTCCGATTCAGTTTTAAGATAGCCAATTACAGAAAGTCATTATTTCATGTATTATTTGGTTAGGAGTTATTTATAACTTCCTCAATCATAAATATCTAAATTTACCACAATAATTTGTCTTAATATTAAGCTTTTGGCTGAACAATGCCTCTTTAATATCAATGGCATATTTAGCATTTTTTTTTTATTATGATACCAAAACGTCCAGCAAACCCTGACAATTAGAAGATAAACTCTAAAAAAAAAATTGGTCCCTCAAGAGTTTTTTGGATGGTTAATGGTTCTAGCTTTTGAAAAGGATTCTACTTAGGAACTTTTTTAATTGGGAACCCCTATGTAGAAGCCTACAACCCTACACAGGGACAAACCCAAAAACCCTTTAAAGCTCTGGACAGCAGCTTTTTTTCTAAGCGTGTAAGTCAGGAATTATGACTGTGTATCTAATTACCATTTAACCATAAACCATTTTATTTCCAATCAATCAACTGAAAATGTGTATGACTCCATTTGCAACAGTTTATGCACTTTGTTTTTGATAAAATACACTCTGCGTACTCCATAGCTGGATAAGTTCACATATTATTACATTTGTTGAAATCTGATGAGTTTTATGTTATTAGAGGCACTCTATGAAAAAGGTACGAATTTATCAGCTGTGGAGGAATGGACAGTGTATGCTTGGCATGACTCCAACTGTACACAGATCACCAATCTATGCACAACTGGACACTATTGATACCTCTGCTAATCTACTGCTTTCTTTTTACAAATTAAAAAAGAAGTTGACGATGAAGGTAAAATACAAAAATTAAATGGACGTTTTATTGCCATCAACACTAATTCTCTATTGATGTTAATTTTCTAATATTGATTATTTTTACCTGCAATATCCCCCCCCCTTTTTTTTTTTTACTACCAGTGATGCTGTACAAATGTTATTGCATGCTTTAACTTTATTATCTCTTTGTCTTTTACTGTCACTATGTGTTGTTCATAGACCCATAAATCATGTGAAGGTTCCCATTCCAGTCAATATGCACCTGCTAACTTACTGATCTCTTGTTCTTTTTCTTAGTTATGCTCGTGTTCTAAACTGATTTTTTTTTTTTGCATAGTTTGACTGAATAATTATCAAACTTACTCTGAACAACTTACCAAACCTACTTGTGCAAGTAACCATATTTACTCTGATCTTCAGATTACATATTAAATCAATATCACAAGCACTGATTTTCCAAATGCTCCATTTTCTACAACTTAATAGCTGTAACACTATTCTAAAGTGATTTCTAGGTCCCTGTTTCTGCATCATCTGTGTAGCCAATATTTTCTTCACTTCTGCACTGTGTGCTACATTTCCTGTGAAAGCGCCCCCTGGTGGCCTTGCTGTTTCCTCCACTCTATTACTGCCAATCAGGCTACTAATAACCCCACTCTTCTCTCTATAATATCCAATAATCACTTACCATGGCCTCATCCACTAACCTCTCTAACCAGAACCATCCTTTCCCCATCCCCACTCCCTTACACACATATAGAGGTAGCTGAGGAGGTAGTAGATGTAGAGGTTGCTCCTGAGGCAGCCCCAGAACCTGAACCTGAGGCTGAGCCTGAGCCTGAACCAGAGCCAGAGCCAGAACCAGAGCCAGTAGCCCCAGAGCCCGAGCCTGAACCTGAGCCAGAAGGCGAGGCTGTGGCAGAAGGTATGTGGCATGGAATATTCTCTCATCCTTCACCATAAAGCAGCAGTGCGCTCCATCCCATCACATGCTAGTCACAGTGCACTAATCGGGTCATACAGCACCCCTTACCCCACCTTACAAACTCAGGGTTCCTGAATAATCATGCATAACCTCCTCTTCTTACCTGGTAATTGTCCGAGTTAAACATGTATTCACGTCTTCAGGTGACTCCCAGTTGCTATATAAATTTCTGCTGCTCCCTATCGGCTTACATTAAGCAGTGTATGATGCAGCTTTCCGACTATCCCCATTGCTTCACTGACATAATTATATTCTAAGCTTATAGATAGCTTATATATAGATCTTCACTTCTCAGCACTTCTGCTCAAGCAATGATGACTGCCTGTGATAGATAAAGGCCCCTTGATGCTTTTGTCATGCAATGGCTAAATCGTTATTATCAAAATGTGGATTACAGTGCCATCACTTAAAGTTAACGTGAACTGATGATTTACAAGAATATTATTCATTCAGTCCTTATCCTTACTTGGGGTGATTAGAATATAGTCAATGTACTTAATTACATTTCATAAGTTATTAATCATTGCCCTACTTAAGGATTTGTACTTTATGCCCGCCTCAAAGCAAAATGTTCCGGGAACTTTGATGAGCTAGAGAAAATAATAATGTATGATGTGAAAATACTTGGGTTCACCTTTCATTTAGGTCTCCTCTCATCAAAGCATAATTCCCATTTCAGAAGAAGCAAACAGTTTCTATTGTGGCTACAATTTACCACACCTCATTTTAAAAAAATTTGCTTAGTGAAAATGATTTATGGGGAATACTCATAAGTGATTATCTCCCCAAAATCAAGCTTCTCCTTTTCAGTGTATGTTTGATTGTATCACCTTAAAATGCAACTTGTAAGATATACAGCTGTATTGGCTTTGCTAATTTTGTTTATTCTGCTTTTGCTTTCATTGCTTACTGCATGCAGAGGTCTTTGAAGAGGAAGGTATGTTGATTACAGATGTATCCTACTTTTGTATGTTGGAAGGACAGCTTGGTCCATTGTCTCAGCTGTTTGTAGTCTCCATCTGTTGGAGAATGTGTGCACTGAGGTTCCTCCCAGTAAAACGTGTTCTTTTGGAGCAAAAAGCACTGCTTTATAATTGACCAATAAACTTAAAGATAGACATGAATTAACAACCATAAATGGATAAAATGGTGTGTCCAAATATATATGAAAAGGGTGAAAGAATATAAAATGCTAACAACCACTAGCCACTGCGCACTCCTCTAACCCTGCTATGCCATTTAAACTGCATGTCATGCACCAGTCACTGAGTCACTCATATCAAAAGGGAGGACCAGGTACTAACTAAATCACCAAGCATGTCCATCATTTTGGACCATTCCAAAATGGACACACATGGGTTGGGCCTTGGATAACAGCAGCAAATCACATTTTTCTTTTTCTTTCTTATCTTTCTGTTTCTTTGGAAAGTTAATTTCAATTTAACTTTGATTTAAATAAGTAAACATTGACCACTGAGAATGATAATAACTCAACATAACACGTTTTAATCTAATTCACAAAGTTCCCATGTCTTTGTAATGTTCATGTATTAATGTGCACCTAATTTTTATGTAAATTATGATTTTTTTAAAAATTGTTGTTGTTTCCTAATCTTTTGACCATTACGCGAAATAATTATGTGATTGCTAAGTAATTTACTACCCATTTTTGAGTTTCGGTTTGAAATACCAGTTTGCATCATATACTACCATGAGTGGACTTCTAACAAAATTATGTGTACTTGTTTCCTCTACGTTGTTTAATCTACAGAGGAGAAGCCCAAGTTCAAGTAAGTAGCCAAATCCACATTCGAGCACCACTGTGAATGCAGTGAGCAAAGATTAATACTTAAATTATGTTCTGGAATTTACACAGGCATTTTGTTATGTACAAATTTATTTATAAACAATTTATCTAACTGAATTTATTTATGTTTTTACCAAAGGCCATCTGCACCCAGGATCCCTGATGGTGACAAAGTGGACTTTGATGTAAGGGTCTTATAATCTAACAGCAGAACTAGGATTTTTCAAAATAGTCACTCTAGTGGCATTTTTCTGGATATTGAGTAAAACAGGGATTTGCATGTCTACCAAACAGGACATCCAGAAGAAGCGTCAGAACAAGGATCTCGTGGAACTGCAGGGACTGATCGATGCTCACTTTGAGCATAGGAAGAAGGAGGAGGAGGAGCTCATCGCTCTCAAGGAGAGAATTGTGAGTGAATTTGACTATGAATGTGACTGAAATTAGCAATAATTTAAATGCCTCGAGATTAGACGAATCATAGATCAGGACCACAGTAATATGTGTCTGTTTGTGGTGTGTTCACCAACAGGAGAAGCGCAGAGCTGAGAGGTCAGAGCAGCAGAGGATCAGAGCTGAGAAGGATAAGGAGCGCCAGGCAAAGCGTGAGGTATGTCTTCCACACCAGTATTTCTCATTTACACGTTTATGCCATCTGTAATCCAGCATAAATACACTTACAAACTTACTTGTGCCCTAAACAGGAAGAAAGGCTGAGAAGGGAAGAGGCTGATGCCAAGAAGAAGGCTGATGAGGATGCTAAGAAGAAGTCAGCCTTGACAAGCATGGGCTCCCAGTTCAGCAGCTACCTGCAGAAGGTGATTTTGTCCTGTCTTGTCCTGTTGTCACATACAGCACTTTTAATCATCTGTCTTTTAAATATGTGTGTACTAAATCTTAGCTTTGGGTATAAATTCCAGGCTGACTCCAAGAGAGGTGGAAAGAAACAGACAGAGAGAGAAAAGAAGAAGAAGATCCTGGCTGATAGGCGTAAGCCACTCAACATTGACCACCTCAGTGAGGACAAGCTGAAGTAAGCTGTAATGCAATATAAATAAGAGCAGGTATTGTGTCAGCAGATGGCGCTCTAAGATCTAACCTCACTGACCTGTCACAGAGAGAAGGCCAAGGAGCTACATGAATGGCTGAAGACCCTGGAGTCTGAGAAGTTTGACCACATGGAGAGGCTGAAGAAACAGAAATATGAAGTAGGAAATTCAAATATTTAAACTAAACTATCAATTTATTTTATTTTGTTATCATTCGCAGTCAGTATAGATATAGTTAGAAGTGTTCTTAGTAAATCGTGGCTGAGAGGTTCTACCTGTGATGCATATAAACCCAACATCAATCTCCTCCAGGTTACAACACTGCGTAAGAGAGTGGAGGAGCTGAGTAAATTGTAAGTTGTTCAAGGTTTAGTCTGAGCTACTTGCTGAGCATGCGCTCTGTCTGCTTGTTCAGTACATTTACAGTGCAGAAGCGACAGAGAGGAACAGGTGACCCACAAGGTCTTCATTTCCCTTTTTTTTTTTTTGTATAAGCAAATGAAATCATTAATTTAGTTTGTGGGGAAAACATTAGGGCAACAAGGCTTGAAAGATTAAACTATAACAGGACCTAAGCACTTCAACCTCCAAAGGGCATGGACAATGTGTAAGTAAACACATCACACTGTAGTTAAGGTGTTACAGTATGTAGCATCCTGTCGTCCTGATCCAACAGGCCTTGTCGAGAGAGCTGGACATACTGAGGTGAGAGCTGGTTCCCGCTCTGTGAACGCTTTCATGCTTGTTAAAAGGTGTTGATGTGTTGTTTTCAGGTCATCTCACTCAGAAATCGCATTGATGAACTCCAGAAACAGTAAGTTTAGTAAAGTGACATCTATTAGTCTGCTATTTCACATCCAATCCCCAGTGGCGGTTCTAGGCGGGGTCAAAGGAGGGCCAGTGTTCCTATAAAACAAGGACAAACCTCGCTTTGGGATCAATAAATTAAAAATCTGAAATAGCCTAGTTATTTGTGAAACACAAAGATCCAACATGTTGTGTAGTTAGATGCTTTTAGACGGGAGCATTATTGTGAATGTCAAGCACAGAAACCAAAAAGCTGTGAGACTGTGCCGTAACAAAGGAAAATAAATGTATTGTTTTAAAGGTTTAAATCCCAGCACACTATTTTTTTTAGTGATAACCGTCAAGTTCCGGAAAATATGAAGTGAGCTAACAATTTCTAGCAATTTGACGATTGTGATGTGTAAGTAACATTAAATGGCTAGTTAGCTAGCTTGTTCTATAGCACATACATTTTTATTTGCTTAGCGCAGCAACAGTATGGACTAAACATTCCCTCCAACAGAGCGACTGGTCCTCACCTGGACCCTAAACCGAGATTGTATACAACCGTATTCCAAAGAAAGTTGGGACGCTGTGTAAAATGTAAATAAAAACCGAATGCAATGATTTGCAAATCTCATAAAACCATATATTATTCACAATAGAACATACAAAACTAATCAAATGTTTAAACTGAGGAAATGTACCATTTTAAGGAAAAAAATAAGGTCAATTTTAATTTTAATTTTGAACACGTTTCAAAAAAGTTGGGACAGGGCAACAAAAGGCTGGAAAAGTATGTGTTTCTAAAAGGAAACACCCTGGAGGAACATTTTTGCGACTAATTACGTTAATTGGCAACAGGTCAATAAGATGATTGGGTATAAAAAGAGTATCTTAGAGAGGCAGAGTCTCTCAAAACTAAAGATGGAATGGAATCTGGATAGAAGCAGATGTTGCTCTAAAACCTGTATATACCTTTCAGCATTGATGTTGCCTTTCCAGATTTGAAAGCTGCCCATTCCATAGGTATTAATGCACCCCATACCATCAGAGATGCAGGCTTTTGTGCTGAAAACTGATAAAAAGCCGGGTGGTCCCTCTCCTCTTTAGTCCTCGTTAGTTTAGAGGATGCGGCGTCCATGGTTTCCAAAAACAATTTCAAATTTCGATTCATCTGAACACAGAACAGTTTTCCACTTTGCCTCAGTCCATTTTAAATGAGCTTTGACCCAGAGAAGATGGCAGTGTTTCTGGATCATGTGTACATATGGCTTCTTCTTTGCATGATAGAGCTTTAACCAGGTGTTTCTGAGCCCATGCAGTGATTTCCATTACAGAATCATGCCTGTTTTTAATGCAGTTCCGCCCGAGGGCACGAAGATCACGGCCATGCAGTATTTATTTTCACCCTTGTCTCTTGTACACAGAGATTTCTCCAGATTCTCAGAAACCTTTGATGATATTATGTACTGTAGATGATGAGATATTCATAGTCGTCACAATTTTACATTGAAGAACATTATTCTGAAATTGTTCCACAAATTGAAGACTTTCACAGATTTTCACAGATTGGTGAACCTTTGTGCATCTTTACTTCTGAAAGACGCTGTCTCTTTAAGATACTCATTTTCTACCCAATCATGTTACTTCCCTGTTACCAGTTAACTTCCAGCTGTTTCTTTTTAGTAAAACTTACTTTTCCAGCCTTTTGTTGCCCTGTCCCAACTTTTTTGAGATGTGTCGCGACCATAAAATTAAAAATTACCTTATTTTTTTTCTTAAAATGGCACTTCCTCAGTTTAAACATTTGATATGTCATATATGGTTTATTCTGAATAACATATGGGTTTATGAGATTTTACTCAGTGCCCTAACTTTTTTTTTTGGAATTGGGGTTGTAGAACCGCCACTGCCCATCCCATCCCATTCCATTCCATCCTAGTTTATTCTATTGTAATCAGCCATATAATGTCATCATCATTTTTATTCTATGCATGGCACAATAACTAGCATTTTATTTAAAAAAAATATACATTAAAATTCACTTATACATTATACATACAGTCATTTCTATTAACCATTACTGCTCAACATCTCTTGACACCTTGTTTCTGCAAGTCAAATGGAAAGTACTGCCTTGTGTCTCAAGGCAAATTTATGTCAAGGCTATTTCTTGACTTGACATAAATTTACAAAGGTAAGTGATGCCTGCTGTGACTGGGCATGTAGCATGTGGTATAATCTGAACACACTGTACTTAAACCCATGTGTCACTCTAAACACCTTCAGACTTTCAATCGCATTGTGGCTTATAAAAATTATTTATAACCTGGCTTAGTAGTAGAAATAGAGTGTCTGACTTTGCTTGTTCCTGGCAAATGCCACATTACAGCAGCAAGAAGGGAGCTGCCGCCCGCCGCAGGAAGTAAGTGGACCGCTCCACAATCCTTAGCAAGCACATGGCTGATGGACAGATGGCGATTACTGTGCAATCAACTAAAAAGCGACCATCCACCAGCTGCAGTGACCATGCTATCTGTAGTTTTAATAGTCACAGGTCTACTAAGTAGCTACTCTGCAGGTCTCTGTAATAATTGCTTTTCAACACTCACACTTCCTTGTCTTGGACTGCTGTTTGGTTCTCAATTTTTTCATGTAAATAAAGTGTTACTCTAAAGCCACTCAGTAGGGGTGCTGTTTTTTGTTATTCATAGGCCCTGTCATTTACAGTTATTTTCATTAACCAAAGGCATATTAATCTTTTGAAACAGAAAACAAAAATGCATACAGTAAAGAGCATTGTCAACCAGAAACCTGCTTCTAGAAAATAAATTATAGAGAATGCATATGTTGTTATAAATTGCTATAGATTGTTATAAAAACAATTCCAGCCTAGTAATTGTTTGAAACATTTTCCTGACAAAGATTCCTGAATTTTCCCATCAGTGTTTCATAAGGCCAAGTGAACTGACTAGAAAGTATTTCATACAATATCTCCGTTGCAAACTCTCTTGGTGTCCCGTGGACCTCTATCTGAATCTTCATTCGTCTTCAACAACTGCATTATGGGTAATTGTGTAGTAAAAACAAGTTTTTTTCTTCCATTATGTTTTAGTCAAGCAGTGCATAGCAACTAATTGCAGGTATAGGAACTAAAGTTGTGAATGAAAAAAATGTGTTCCATGTGCCCCAAATGGAATCCAAGGAGTCATTCGAGCCAGTGGTTTGTATCTGTCGCTTTGCCCATCATGCCTAACTTGTATATAGTTGAGAAAAATCTCAGCTTTCGCATATCAGCTGTCACTTTTTGACCTTTGCATCAGGGGCGTTAACTGGACTGTTAATCACCTGGGGCTGAGCCCAGATTCTTCTCCATTAAAACACTTTTAAAACATACTTCTAAATAGACTGTTTTCATACATTTCTTTTCTTACATGTGAGGACTTATTGCATAAATAACATGACAATTGGACAAAAAAGTTGGATTTATAATAAAACTTGCCTCAGATGTTTTGACTGTTTGTAGACCTACCAGACCTATAAAAATATCAAACTTTTAACTATCTAGTTAGTTCGGTGTCGCTAGCCAAGGGGAGGCACAACTATCAGTGTATGGGTTTAGCTGCTACACTGCCATGTAAAGTACCGTATTTTCCGCACTATAAGGCGCACCTAAAAGCCTGAAATTTTCTCAAAAATCGGCCGTGCGCATAATAAGCCAGTGCGCCTTATGTGTGGAACGAGTTCCTAAATCTGTACAAATGTGTGACTGGTTGGCGTAACAACCGTATGCGCCTTATAACACGGTGCGCCTTATGTATTGGTCAAGTACAGAAATAGACTCTGTAATTGAGACTGCGCCTTATAGTGTGGAAAATAAGGTACATTATATTTCCTTATGCTCTGCTCATATCATGTTCATAATTTGGAACTCATATAGACATTTACACACCTTGTTTTCCTGCTCAGCATCAGAGGATGTTAGTGTTTCATTTTCATCTTTTACTAGTTAAAAAATAAAACATTAAATAATAATAATTAAAAAAAAAAATTCCTCACACTGACTTTGAGCTAGCGTTTAGCAGAATTGAAAGCTGTCAGCCAATAAGACACGAGTATTTCCACATATTTTCCTGTAAACCCTGTCTGATTGGTCTCGCCTCCATTCACTGAAGATATAACCTTACAACACTGTTGTGTTCTTTTACCGACGTTAAGTTATGTAGTGACAAACCCGCTCTAAGTGGAGAATTATTCAGTGCTTAAGAAAAAGATCTTCGGAGCTAAAGCCCTAATGTCCAGGCCAGGCCACGCCCCTGCTGTGTGTGTGTGTGTGTGTGTGTGTGTGTGTGTAAAACTGAAAGTAGTGTCATTAGTTCTGGAGTTCTGCTTCACTTTATATTTATAAAGCTAGGTTCAAATCAAGATTACCAAAATTAGGATATTGCTATGTTGCATATATTGCATAACGTTTCTTGACGATGATATCACTAACTGATTAAAGAGAATCTCTGTCAATAACGGAGTTTAAAAAGCTGTGGCCCAGCCACAGCAAACTGCTCGCTTATCCTTCCACACTACAATAAATCCCTGTCTTTAGAAGAAAGCACAAATAAACCGAATCGTGGGCACCAATCGTTTTATTCGAGAGCTCGAAACACACAGTTAAAAGGGTTTTTTTTTGTTCCTGTAATAATAATAATAAAGTCTTATAACAACAACAACAACAACAATAATAATAATAATAATAATAATAATAATAATAATAATAATAATAATAATACAACTGTTATTGTTATAATAATAATAATAATAATAATAATAATAATAATAATAATAATAATAATAATAATAATAATAATAATAACATAGCCAATATTTAGTATTTTATGTTATTTACAGATAATAGGAGCTATGAAGAGCTATGGCCGAATAACAAGAGACAGGGGAATAAGCATGAACATACTGTTTGTATTGACAAGAAAATCCAAGATATCATTTTCACCAATTGATGGCCTGCATCAAATAAAAAGCGGATAAAGATTATAAAACGATTATCAAAATTATATATGTAAAGGAGAACCAAATGCTAAAGTTAGAGAAATGTTCTGCGTTTGCGGATGAATAAAGTAAACTGTGCTCAAGCATCACGATTTTGTGACCTCAATTTAGTATTTTGTGGCTACGTTAAATAAAACAGATTTATCTGCACTGTAGAAATGCTGGGTCTGCCTCATGCAGTAATGTGACATTTAAACACAACTAATCATGATTAAACCATGCATGCAAATGTGTACTGTTTAGGCTACGTTGGTCAACATATTTTATTCTGCACTGCCAAATGTTTATACGTTATTATTGTTTATTAACTATTATACATATGTCATGCATTTAGCTTTTTCACCTTTAACTATTATTTCCTCCATATGTGACAGCATATTCAGAGGGAAATTTTTACTTGCCAAAAGTATGTGGACAGTTGAACATCCCATTCCATATGTAGTTCCCCTTTGCTGTTATAATAACATCCACTCTTTTGGGAAGGTTCTCCAAAAGATTTTTTTGCAGCATGGCTGTGGGGATTTGTGCTCATTCAGCCACAAGAACATTAGTGAGGTAGTGATGTTGTGTGAGGAGGCCTGGTTGCTTACATTGATGTGCATCACCATAAAAAGCAATGTGTACGATAATGAAATTAAAATCGATAGTATTCTTATTAAATAAATAATAAGAATATTTATACGAGAAATTAATTTCGAGATACTTACAACGTAAGAGGAACAATAAGAATATATATACATAAAAAAGGGAGTTTGCATGTTCTCCCCGTGTGTCGGGGGTTTCCTCCGGGTACTCCGGTTTCCTCCCCCAGTCCAAAGACATGCATGGTAGGCTGATTGGCATGTTTAAATTGTCCGTAGTGTATGTGATTGTGCCCTACGATGGACTGGCACTCTGTCCAGGGTGTACCCCGCCTTGTGCCCAATGCCTCCTGGGATAGGCTCCAGGCTCCCCGTGACCCTGAAAAGAAGTAAGCGGTTGAAGATGGATGGATGGATGGATACATAAAAAAGGATGTGTGATGTGTGCACACAAGGTGGCGCCGTTGCCATATCTAGTGTTCTCTACTACTCCCCGGTGTTTTGCTTACTTGCTTATTTCCGTATTTATTTATTTATTCGTTTATTTATTTATTTATTTATTTATTTATTTATTTATTTATTTATTTAAGTGCATTTCCGAAATATAATTTACATCCATGTACTCATTTAACAGGCATACATTTCAGGACAACCTATAAAAGAGACCCAATTACAGACGTGCTACAAATGTGAGATCGAAACATCTCGCAATTAATAAAGGGGTAAACCAGTATACTGAAACCTTTCTCATGCCAACATAGCAGAATATTAAATTGTAAGTCAAAAATGTTTTTATATAAACTTGAGAGAGCATATGAGAAATTTTACATGATCAAGTTTTCTCCTGAAAAAAATAATTCAATAGGCTATTGAATCTATAGTTCATAGGTAAACAATCTATACATTAACCAAAATTCTATATACATTATTTCAACTATTGAGTATATTATTTATATTTGTATATTTAATTATTAGGAAAATTTCTCTCGAATTTAGTACATTTAGAGAATTATAGACCTCATAATGAGTATTAAAAGTATACATTATGAGATCTTGGACATATCACCTAAATTAAGCTGCATGACAATGATTTGTTTACAACAGCAACAATTTCCTCTTCTGAAAAAAAAAAAAGTCTCTGCACAATATGATAGACCAGTCAAGCGCGAAGTAGCTTACTTTAGAGAATATTCTGGAAAATATTGCGCCCATTTGAATATACAGTAGTTTCATGAATTAAAGCATTTAAAGAGAAATTGGATCTTGATCGCGGGGTTAATTCAGAGGCAATCACGTATCAGTTACTCAAATATTTATTAACGTATGATAAAAAAAAAAAAAAAAAAAAAAATAGATCGTTATGGGTCCGATAAATTTTGTGGCTGATTTTTAATTGACCGAATTACAATTATTATTATTGCTATTATTATTATTTATTATTTTTTAAGAGCAATTGTGGTGAATAATAAGCAGAGAAAATCAGAAATTAGAAGGCCAGTCCAGGACTTTTCAGCGTCCAGCGTCTTTAAGGCCTTTAAAATGTAGACTTTATATCTTTCTCTTAGAAATAATCAATTTTTTTAATTAAATAGGCCTATGAGAATTAGATTCTTTTTCAAATATACCTTAAAATAAACACGGCTTAATTGTCGTTGTCATAAATTATCCAAATTATATCTCTATATATTATAAACTATATATTATATTATATTAAATTTATATTAAATTTATTAAGTACATTTTATTTTATGCAGAAGCCAAAATATAATAGAGAAAGAGCACATTTCTGTGTATAAATAATCCATATCTTTATTTATTTGACATTCACTCGTTGAAGATGTATAAATATAAAGTTTAACGCTGGACACAACAAACGTCTCAAACAGGCTAAATTAAATACACAATTATGTTTGCTCGTTTCTCCGTGTTTTTTTTTTTTTTTTTTTTAAACAAAACAGCTCTTATATACACATGTACAAAAATGGTCCTCTAACTTTCATATCTGCAGTGGTTATTCTCTGTAAATAATTAGGAAATAATAAAAGATGAAAGTGACAGAACGTAGTCTCAAAAAAAGAAAGAAAGAAAAAAAGAAAGGGAAAAATATGGTCACATGTGGCAACACTGACATTATTATATAAATAAGCTGAGTTAAGAAACCGACTTCTGTAGAGCCACGATCATAATGGAATTTGACAATTTTCTAGAAAGAAAGAAAGAAAGAAAGAAAGAACATCTAAAGGATTTTTAATCTGTTCTCCAACGTCTTGAACAGTTTGGTGGTAGTTTGTATTTTTTTCTCAGTTCATGACAAGAGTAGTAGTCCTCATTAATTTGCATTGTCTCTCGCTTTCTCTGAAATGTTGTGGATGTATGCATGGCTGTTTCCTCCTTTCTGTTCAGAGCACCTGATAGATGGGGTCGTGGGTCGGGCCGGACGGGCTGCAGGTGTTATTTGGAGAAGGCACGCTTGTCTCGGGTGGAGAGCTGGCGACCCCGTCACACAGCTCAGCCGCAGGGAGCGAGGAGGCGGCAGGAGACTCAGTGGAGATCCTCTCCACGATACTGGACAGACAGTCCAAACTCGACACCACAGGGTTCTTATTACTCCTCACATCTCCTGGAAACCCCATCGTTAAAGAAAACAGTTAGTATTTCATTACAGCATATCCAAAGGTTATTTCTTGTTAGAATGGCATTGAGGGACATTCGTGTTTACCATTTGGAGTTTCATTGAAGTACGTGTTGTCATAGCTGTTTCGTCTTCCGGACGGGCGAGCAGGGCCATTAAAATCCATCTAGGAAACACGCAACACGAATCATTTTAATTCATTAGCTATTTTAAAATCTAATCTAATATAATCTAATTTTAATAACAAGACTAACTGGATAGTGAGGGGGAAAAGCCATTGTAGCCTAGTAAACAAACTGCGAATATTATACTGAAGGAATGTGAAAGCTGCAGAAGGTTCTCACCATGCCATCTGAGCAGTTGGACCTGGGACTGGAGGCGTCTGAATCTCCGCTGTATTGCTCCAGAACCGGGTAGTAGTTCTCCTCTTGACTTCTGAGTAAGGCTTGGAGGGACTCGATGTAACTGATGGCGTTTCTCAGGATCTCCACCTTGGGCAGCCTCTGGTTAGGGTTAGTAGACGTGCACCTCTTCAGGGTTTCAAAAGCATCGTTGACCTTGCTCAGGCGTCTCCTCTCTCTCATAGTTGCGGCTTTGCGCCGGTCCGCGTTGGTGGTTTTCCTCTTGCATGCTTTACACGCCCACAGGAGACACCTGCCCGCTTGGTGGTGCCCGCTCGGCGCCCGGATGTGTTCATCCTCCATGTGGTTGTGTTCATCCGACTTGAGCAAGCTCACGTGCACTAGCCTGGGGTCCAGGTCTTCGAAGAAGTGCATGTCGCTGGTGTTAAAGCAGGGATCGTCATAGAAATCATCAGCCGACGGGATGGGGAAAGGAATATCCGACAGCTCCATCCTTTCTGCAAAAATTTTTGGGATTTTTTTTGTGCGTAAAAAAGATGTAGCCCAGATTTTATCCTGCCGCTAGTTAAGTGTTCAACCTAATATTTCGTAATGTTCTTAAAATTACAAGACAGTAAGGCCGGGTTGGTTTGAACGCACTGCTCTGTGAGGACCCTTCCAGGCACTTGTTGCTGAAGAGGCTTCCTGACACCTTATATTCTAGTCCAGCCAAATGGGGATGTGTCCTGTCACTTTCAGTCTGACCAATAGGCAGGGACAGTGTGGGCGGAGCTTCATTCTAGCTGCACGAGACCTAATGACTGTAACAACAATGAAGGTTACAGTCATAAATTCATTTTTAAAAAATCACACACACACACACACACACACACACACACACACACACACACATA
>JAFFST010013645.1:53697-68344 GCA_022414735.1 Noturus placidus | reverse complement strand
CTCTCACTGTTCCAATAAACCTACCATTAAAATTATAGACTGATCATTTCTTTGTTAGTGGGCAAACGTAGAAAATTAGCAGGGGATCAAATACTTTTCCCCCCACTGTACATCCTCCATTAACAGTGTCCTACTCCATGGCCTCCATGGTCTTGCAAGGAAAAGCCCCTACTCCAAGACTGGCATAAAAAAAAAGCCAGACTGGTGTTTGCAGGTGATCACCTAAACGAATGTCTAGCCTTTTGGATTTGTGTTCTCTGGTCAGATGAAACAAAGATTGAACTGTTTGGTCATAATGATCAGTGCTATGTATGGAAGAAAAAAGAGTGAAGCTTTTAATCTGAAGAACATTATTCCAACTATGGCAGTGACAGCATCATGTTGTCATGGTGTTTTAGTAGAAAAGTGGCTAGTGTATTATAGAAAATAGGTGGCATCATGAGAAAGGAGTATTATCTGAAGATCTAGAAATTTAGAGCTTTCTTGAATAAAACTATTGCTATGAAATGTATATTTCATTCTGTAAGAATAATACAAACCCAAATTTTTCTAAACCATTAAATTATTCCATTACTTTTTAAAATGTATGTAATGGTCTCTTGAATTTTAAATATTGTTAAACCACATTGCTGTTGAATTCTTTTGATCAGGAAAATTCAATCTTTTATTCATAAGGTGTTGATTAATTTTACAAAACAGCATTTACAATATTGGTGATATTGTACGATAATGTAAGGAGGCATTTATTTAACATTTATTGAAGGAGTCTTTAGTGTCAGCACTTAATAACAGTTACTAAACAGATACTTATTCTTTTCTGCCCAAGAATATTTCAGGACAGAACACATTATCCAATTTCTCTGCAACATGACCAGCACCTTTTTTTTGTCTTATTCACTTCAGTAGAGAGAAAAAAAGAGAGAGGTTGTTGAGGGAGCAACAGTTTTTAGCTGTAACTTAATTGATAACAGAAACGAACTTGTCTCATGGGCGTTTCATAACATTATATGTATGTGTCATTCTACATTAAAAAAAAATAAATCTTGGCGAGTTTGGGCGTGCAGTTATTGTAAAATAATCAAAGCCTCCACTTCATATCAGGCTGCATTACGTTGTGTCACCCTGAAAGTGACCTTCATTCACCCTGCTCTGCTTTTGAGCATTCATCTAATTAGTGCCAAATATCAATGACTGGCTGTTATAACCATGACTCTTTGTAGCCATGAGTTATCAGGAATCACACTTATCAGGACACACACTGATTAGAGATGCAGTAAGTGATAAAGCAGTGGCCCTCTTCACCCATGATAATATACTTCTGTAACACTTTCCCTGAGTCTCCCAACTGTTTCTCAAAGCAGATCTCTCTCTTGTTTCAGACATGGCCCATGTTTCCTTGGTCTCCCTGGACTGGATGATGGACATGCGGGACTGGCCAGCCCCCCAGGGCAGGTTGGGTCTGGAAGGAAGAAAGGCGAACACCCAGCTTATGGTCAGCCCTGGGTCACCAAGACTTGCACCCCTGACTTGACCTCTGCTCCTTTAAACACGTTTATAATCACCTTGTCCAGATTTATGTAAGTGTAACAAATTGCACACCCAATGCAGGGACACAGCTTTGATGGCTTGTTCTCAGTGAATCTCAGACTTAAAACATTGATAATTAGACTTAGTATACCCGAGATCACATTTCACACAGAGAGTTTATTGCATAAGCAATGTTATGCACAGCAAGAGGTGTGTGTGTGTGTGTGTGTGTGTGTGTGTGTGTGTGTGTGTGCGCATATTTGTCTGTCTTGTGGTATGCACAATTGTGTTTTCCAGAAGACCTGAGAGACAAAGTTTGTCAAACCTTGCTGTAGACCTCCCTATAGACCACCACCTGCCTTTTGTCCATGTTTTGTCTTTGGCTGAGCTGGAGAAGTGTGTCTCCGGGTGCAGCTGTCTAAAGATTTCCAGCATTTTTAACCAGTCAAATTTTTTTTTACATTTTTTTTTACATTAAGGATTCTTTCATGTTTACATTTTTTGGACTATTTTCAAAATGATGTCATATATAAAGAAATAGAGGGGAAGATCTGAGACAACTGAAATTCATGGACAGTATATCATGATACATGTTATGCTTGAATTAATGCCTTCTTTTAAGTAAACTAGTCAAACAAATCGAAATCTTGGCATTCCAATGTTCTAACTTGTGGGGCTTTTTTATGTTTGTTTGTTTTTACAAGTTGACATCATAAATGTTCTTTTTACATACTATTGACCATATTTGAGAATTTTTACACCAAAGTGGAAAAGTTGCTGTTTTGACCTTATGAAAAGTGTTGAGCTCAATATTGCAAAATCATAGAAATCATATGAAAATCAGATGATCAGATGAAATCATACTATATTTCTTTTTTTAACCCATCATCCTACTGCTAATTTCACAGTATGCATATGGAACCAGATTCTAGAGCCGTATTGAAAATTTGGGTTTAGGCATCAGTGAGCTAATTGCGCCAACAACCCAAAAAATCTTCAGCTTAATCCAATGTACTCTCTGCTTTACTGTGGTTTTGAGTGATGGTGAGAGTCCCTTTCTTCACACCTGCTTTGGACTGTAAATATGTCGACTCTCCTTAAAGCACCATTATGACTACAAGCCCAGATTTGTGCTTGAGTAGCCTGGACTCCAGATTACATTACAGTAATGCTCTAGACAATAATGAAAAGGGCATGAGATCTGCAGTGGTGTAAGGATTACTGGTCCAAACCCAGATTTGTGTTTATGCTGTTCAAGAGTCACTCAGAGGAGCTGTTTAACTTGCCTAACCTCTGCTCTGAAGGCTTGCACTGCAGAGACCTCTGCTCACCATGTCTGCCCTGACTAAAGAAGTCACAGAATTGTCTTTACTTATTGATAATCTGGTATGACTCATAGTGGCTAGACATCCCTCATCTTAATGCTATCCAAACATACCCGGGTTAGACTGAGAGGCTTTGCTGTTTCTCCCCACGGGATGTATTTTTCTATCCAATCAGAAGATTCTGCCATTGGGTTTGAATAGATTTAGCCAGCACCTATTTGGGCATAGTTAATGAACTAATAGATTTTTTTAAATTATTTGTCTAGAGTCTGTATTGCCTAATTACCATGGTGGGGATACTGATTACTTCTACTTGCGACTGCACAATTTCCAGTACTTTGCACCCATGGTAATTGACTTTTTAAATTTCCAAGTTATTATTAAGTTATTCTTCTTAAAGCATTTTATTCAGTATCTACTGTGAATTATTCATTAACTACAGTGAAGGAGTTTTGCCTGAAAGTGACAGATACTGTAGTACATTGAATAAGACAAATTCAGATTAATTTTCTCTCAAAGTTCACTTGCATTCAGAGTTTAACCTTTTGAAAGCATTTGAGCCATATAAATATGTGACAGTAATTTGTCTTCTTGGGGTTATTATTTCATTTGTTGCACTATTTTTGTCGATGTTGATTGCAGGCATCAGCGAGTGTTTGAGCGTGTAAATTCTCAGTACGCCGGCATCAGAATGTGGCCTTTTCTATTTTAATACCACCTCTCACTGTGAGAGTCAGAAAACAAAATTTAGCTCATGCGTAAGCAGAGGCCTTTGGATCCCCTTGGTGCTCAGTGATACTGGAAAGCATGAACAGTAGTTTTTTTTTTATAGGCCAGTTTAAATTTAAATCGAAAATTAAATTGAAATTACTGTCATATTAAATGTGTGTGGTGTTGATTCTCGAAATAAAAACCTTTTTCTAATGCTTTTCAATGATTAGGCGCAATATGTTTAAAAGAAACTGGCACAATTAGAGAATGAGAGATTATATTAAAAATGACTCTATATGCTGTCTTTTGTTTGTACCTTGTAACTTAGGGTACAGATGAATGGCAATATGATGAAAACTTATAATAATGATAAATTATGGGAGCACAGTTGTTTTTATTTCTTTGTCAAGTTGACAGAATTCTGTTGTACTGTGCAACAAATTGTGCACTAGAGTATATGAAAAGATATATACATATCGAGTTAGGGTCGAGCCCATGACAGAGTGCAAGAGGCCGCCCAGGGCTTACAAGCGCAGCTGGTAAATACATCAATGGGCCTTTGCTTTTACCAGGACCAACAGCTGTCTGGTAGCTATGTGCAGTAACGTCACTGGCACAACTTAGCACGATCCGTCGGCCTGCTAATTGCTGCCCAAACTGAGTAATGAGACGAGCAAAGGAAAATACAAAAGGAGATCATAACACAAAAAGCTGGAAAGGTGATCCCGCTGTCAAACCGCATAGGCAGTACCTGACACCTTTGCTAGAATGATCTGCACTGGACTAACTATGTTATTGGGTTCTTTACGGTTGTATAATGGGAGTTGGAGTGTGCCCTTCAAACTATTTATTTGGCTTTTGTAGTTCTGGTAAAGTTGTTGTGAAGTGCTGTGAATGAGATGTGTTACACCTTGTTGACACCCAGCATGTGTGTAGGGGTATTCTCTCTGTGTGTGTGTGTGTGTGTGTGTGTGTGTGTGTGTGTGTGTGTGTGTGTGTGTGTGAGTGTGTTCTGGCCAGAGCACATTTGTCCTAGGCATTGCGATTAAAAAGAAACCCCCTGGAATGTTAGCCCTGAATAAAGAGACAAATATAGAATGTTGCGTTTGAGTATGTATAACATAGTCATATGTTTTATGAAGCATAAATTAAAGAACACTAAATCACAATTGTTGTTGTTAATGGGTTTGATAAGAATGAAGCTACAGAATCTCTTTTAGAGTTGAGATGCTGAGGAACCAGACATGGATGTTTTCTGAGCAGTGTCAGTTCCTCTTGAAACATTTCATTGAGATCCCTAAAATCTAATATCTAATGAAAAATGTGATAGCAAGAACCTACCTTTTTTTGTACATCAAATATCTGTTTAGGTGTATTGTCTTAAGTCTGTATTCTGGTACAATATTTAGATATGAAAGTCATAGGTTTGAGGAATTCTTAGACTTATATTTGCATTTATTCATTTGGCTAAAGCTTTTATCCAAACTGAGCTTTACAGTTAAGGGTTAAGAGCCTCAAGGGTCCAAGAGTGGCAGCTTGGTGGTTCTAAGATTCGAATTCTCAACTTTCCATTCAGTAGTCCCAAGCCCTAACTTCCCAAGTAATCAACTAAGTAGTTGATGGTTAAGAGCTAACAACCATCTGATTACAAATGAGCCACCAATGTACGACTTGTTCTTGTTAATACAATAAATACTAGCACTTGCTTTTTGCCGACTATCAGTCTGTAGGTGTATGTGATAGTATGTGGATGAAGAGTTGGCTGAGAAAATGATCAGGTGGTTCCAGCAACCTGATGCTGAATAAAATGTGTGCTATGCCACGTGCCTGAAGCTACATAGCAGGAGAGTGTAGCAATGAGTACCCCAGGGCTGGTGTGAATGCTTGGGATGCAGTGCTGTGGCATGGTTGGCCAGCACACCAGCTTGGGTTTCAGGCTGCTCTCCTCTCCTGTCAGGAGTAGTAATGATCCTGACACCATGCGAAAGTCAGCATAGCTTTCTTTAAAGTCTGTGTGACAACAGACATTCTGGATTTTTCGACCACACCAGTATGAACAACCCAATCCTTGCCATTTTATCTCATGGATTTCACAATGTATCAAACTTTAGACTATGAATAAGTATCAATTCTCACCCTTGTCTTCAATTAAGTTGCTATTAGTATTTGTAGCTCACTTTCTTGGGGTCAGAAAGTCTCCAAAACTACAATCTGAAGTCACCTACATCATCACAATTGTTTGGAAGAGTTTCAAGAAAAATGCCTCTACTCTCTCCAAAAACAAACTCAAGCATCTTCAGTTTTCCAGACACTAATGGAACTTCAAATGGGATCGGGTTCTATGGTCGGATGAAACCAAAATAGAGCTTTTTGGCAATAAACTCCAGAAGTGGTTTTGGCGCACACAGAGTGGTAGCCATATCTAAAAGTCCCTCATACCCACAGTTAAATATGGTGGTAGCTCTTTAATGTTTTGTGGCTGTTTTTCTGTCAGAGAAACCTGGACATTTTGTTAGGATACATGGCATCACGGATTCTACCAAATATCAACAGATCCATCAATCCATCCATCTTCAACCGCTTACTCCTTTTCAGGGTCACAGGGGAACCTGGAGCCTATCCCAGGAAGCATCGGGCACAAGGCGGGGTACACCCTGGACAGGGTGCCAGTCCATCGCAGGGCACAAACACATACACACTCACACACCCATTCTTACGCTACGGATACTTTAGACACGCCTACCATGGATGTTTTTGGACTGGGGGAGGAAACTACGGAGGAAACCTCCGCAGCACGGGGAGAACATGCAAACTCCGCACACAAATGGCCCTGGCGGGACTCAATAACAACAGATATTAAATGAAAACCTGACTGCCTCTGCCAGAAAGCTTAAAATGGGCCATGGTTGGATCTTCCAGCAGGACAATTATCCAAAACATTCAACATCAAAATCAACACAAAAAATGGTTTACTGACCACAAAATCAAGGTCCTGCAATGGCCATCTCAGACCCCTGACTTAAAATCCCATAGAAAACCGGTGGGGTGAACTGAAGAGGAGAGTCCACAAGTGAGGACCTTGAATTTTGAAGGATCTGGAGAGATTCTGTATGGAGGAATGGTCTCAGATCTCTTGCCATGTATTCTCCAACTTCATCAGGCATTATAGGAAAAGACTCAGAGCTGTTATCTTGGCAAAGGGAGGTAGCACAAAGTATTGACTAGGCAATGGGTGTGCAATAATTGTTGCAGACCTATATTTAACAAATGTATACATTTTTTATGAACCTGTGCAATTTTTTTTTCAGATAGTCTTTAAGAATGCCTTTGACAAAAGAAGAACTTATTGAAATCCTTCTCATGGCTGGATCAGGAAGCTATCACAAGGTTACGATGGATTTTAACAGGAAACATGGCATCACAAACAACAATGTTGCCAAACTTATTAACAAATTCAAAAAGACTGGAACTCTGGCATACACAGACTCCTATGTATACAGACTTTTGGCACACCCTGTATTTTTCATTCTTGAAATCAAAGCTTAAATCCAAGAAATCAAAGAAATCAGAGCCCCGCTGATGACATCCCTACATAAAAAATAACGCATGTGTCACGGTTCTAAGGACTCTGGATTCCATTTCCCATCAGCCACTGCAAGTCACATGTTTTTGTGCACCTGATTCACGTATTGGTTAATGAGCACTGGTGGGTATATATAGTTGGGTTTTGCACTTAGTCTGGGTCTTTCGTTAAATGTGTTTAGACTCCTGTTTCTGTGTTCCTCGGTGTTTTGTTTCATGCTCGTGTTTTCCTGTATTAGTCCTAGTGATAGTTTAATGCTTCTGTGTTTAGGTGGGTTAGTGGTTTTTGTCTGTGTTTTGAATTGTTATTATAATAAAATATTGAAAATCCAGCGATTGCATCCGACCCCTTTACGCGACCGTTACAGCATGACCATGATTGAGTGACAGTGAATATCTCAGTTCTGTAGTTTACAATAACTAGATAAAATAGGTGATGTAGTAATGGTAAGAGCTCTAATCTAATGTTCTTTACTATAAAATTCTGAAAATTATGCAAGTTTTTTTTTTAATAAAGACATGTTTTCAGTTTTGAGACTGATTAAAAGATAAGGTTCAATATGATCTCAACATGAGTTCATATTTAATAACAATAGAGTAGATATCTTACCATTACTACTTCACCTATTTTATCTAGTTATTGAAATTTAAAGAACTGAAATGTTTATTCAAGTATTTAATTGAAGGAAAAAGATGTACAGTAATTAATTACAGTGGCCATGACTAATTGATCTCGCTCCACATCCCAGGATGTGTTGGGGTCTTCTGCAGTGTCTATAGTGGAGGGCTTGACACAGGCCACATACGTGTGTGTGTGTGTGTGTGTGTGTGTGTGTGTGTGTGTGTGTGTGTGTGTGTGACAGAGAGAGAAATTGGGTGCCATGGCCTGGCTACCCCATAAACACTTTTAAGAAAAGCTCTTTAAAACACCAGGAGCAGTCATTAAGGCACACCTTTACCACAGCCCACCCAGTCTCAAGTCTCTGTGTGTGTCACTCACCTTAACATGTCCTCTGAAATTTCTAATTATTTATGAAACATAACGTCAACTATTAAAATTTTCTAGTTGACTCATTAGTATTCATATTTGTATATGGATATGTAAAAAAAATCCACAAGCCTTCATTTAATCTTTTAAAATAAATGTGAAAAAAAAATACTAATGAGAGTTGGATTACACTGCAGGTTATGTACAGGGTCAGGCAAAGTGTGTATCCATGTGCATTTGTAAATATGTACGTGTATGTGTGTGAGTTGGGGTGTACTCTCTGTGTGGTCTGTTTGACTCTCATCAGTCCCAAAGCCATGGGACCTCCAACACTCTTTGGATCAGCTCCGTCAATGAACCCCAAATGGAGCAATATATTACCACACATTTTTACCAATTATACCTACATTATCTACATGCTGGACAGAGGCACTGCAGCTGCTGGGGTGTCCATCACTTAGTTAGAGCAGCCTAACTGTTTAAGAGAGAGTTAGTGTTGTGACTTTGTAGTTCTCCAGTTATTTGTTTCTTTTGTCATCTTTTTCCTCTGCAGTAGACCATTTCAAAAAAATTTTAACTCTGCATTTATGTATCCTTAGTTAGTGAGCTCTTAACAATTTTAGACACTACTATATTGCTCTTTATACTCTTCCTAAATAATTTTGTTTGGCTGTCCCTAGCCATGGTGACCCTTGTCAGAACATCAACGATGCTTTAGCGCCTGGGGCAGGATCACAGCTCAACAACGTTATCTTAGTCTTGTGGCTTTGATCTCTCTGTGTTGGCTCGTATCCTGGGGCAGGAGTTCCAGGAGGACACACACAGACACAGCCGTGTGACAACAGGACGTTAAGACACTTGCCCAGAGTTTGGGACTGTTATGGTGATGGGGGAGGCAGGTGTGAAAACCAAGCAGAAGACAAACCGACTTCTCCCAAATTTAGCTGAGATTTAGGAGGGGGGCTCTGCAATAGTGTATCTTGCATCCTGAAACCTCCCCTGCTTTGTGGCTTTTGTCTTGGTGGTCCTTTTCGCTACATTTCTGTCACCTGCAAATGGTCAACTTTTGAGGTGCATGGTGGCCCAAATGTTGTGTATCCTCAGTGAATGTGACGTGTCACCAATGCTGCAAGCTTGTCATCAAGCTGTCACTCCTTTGAGAACCAGAAAAGAGGAATTATTTTCAGGAAATGCTGTGGAATAAGTCAAATACAGGGTGTTCCAAAAGTCTCCAGGAAATCATAACTTTTTAGCAAAATGTCTTCCAAATTTTTTCATACTTAGTTTAAAAGTGACAAAACACATTTGTTATTATCCGTTATTCAGCAACTTTAGTTTTTAAATATGAGTCAGCTTTGTGTCTGTAGCAAATCCTCTGTTGCAGTTTTTTCAGTCACATGTATTTATGTAAATTATTCAGCTAAAGGCAGCTCAGTGGATCAGAGACTAGCTACAGGGGTACAGACATTAAGTCTGAAAAGGAAGCATTATCACAGAACTTCATGGATTTTTATTTTATTTACCCTCTTTGGTCTGATGAACTGTTCTGGTCTAATGAACTGATTTAAAAAAAAAAAAAGTCATGATGAAAACTAGAATGTTGAAAGACAAATGGACAAAGAATTATGTATTCAGATGTATCTCATCTTTACAGAGTCCACGACTCTAAACAGAAGTGGGAACATGAAGCTCCACTACCAAAAAAAACTGCAACAATTTCAAACTGGCATATTCATAACCATGAACTAATCATTAATGGTTAAGCGTTAAATAGCATCTGTCTTTTTAGTTGCTTATCTGGACTGTAAAAAAATTAATTTTATAAAATTTTATTTGAACACAAAACTGTACGTCCTGTATTCAGTATGCGTGTTACCTAAACAATTTAGAACATTACCACATTAAAGCTAAAGGTTATCAGTTCCTGGTGTAAAAACAGAAGGTGTTGCTTGCTAATTATACTCATTTAAGGTAATTAGTGAGGGCGCCACATGCCTTTATTCTCTGCTTGTCAACAGGCAGTATAAAGTGCTATATGGAGGTGTTGTTGCCACACAAAAGACCCAAAACCCCCTGCCTCTCTACAGACTCCCAGCCAGGGTGAAGCTTTGTTAAACCTAGTGATTTAGACCTGTCAGATTCATGCCATTAGTTTATATTAAGCTCCAAACCCGAACCCTTGCAATAGCCTACATTATATTACATTTAGTTTGTTTGTATTATATTTTATTTGTTTGTTTATTGCAGAATTGTGTATTGACTCCTCTATGATTAATGTCTTATTATGTTTGATTCAACACTGAATGGTTCCTGTAAGCTTTAATGTTGTATATGTTATATATAATACTCTGTCTTGTGCATTTGGTTGTAAACTGAGAACGCACACAGTTAACAGTCCCAGCTTTGTGTCTCCTAAATCACCTCCATTTTACCTCTTAATTCCTCAGGTTCCTCCTCTTGCCCTTTCTGTGTCCATTTGACTGAGTTACTACCCAAATATCATAATGCTAATGCGAAGCATGGCTGTGACGAAGGTGCTGGAATGTGCTGTCTGTGGACACTTAAGTGCTTACCTTAGTGTTTATAGCCAGGGTGATGCAGTTCTGCTCCTAATGGGAGGTGCCAGGAGCCCTGTAACACTGCTGGGTAGAGTTACACAAGAGCATGCTCTGAGACCTTGACCATGGAGACCATGGTGAGAAGAAAAGCTATTATATGAAATAGCTGCAGACCATAACAGTCTTTTTTATATACATTGAGAATTGGATAATGATGAAGGTCATGAGTCTGTTCATGCAGACTGTGTCACGAGGAATGATATTTATTTAATTATTAAAAATAATTTCTTATGTAATGGATGTCCAAATGTGTCATGTCATACACATGACTCCACATTATTTTTCAGCTACATTATTCTGTTCCCTGCAATTGTTTTGTGTGCTACTGAAGAAACATGGAGCACATATGGAAATTTAACCTCCTTTATGTCTGAGGCACCTGGCATCTTTGAACTGCAGCATCCTGTCATATCTGCCTTCATGTCAGAGTCACCATTATTGAAAGTCTTGGTGTATGTGCACACCGTTATGGCATATGTCCTATCAGCACCTGTGCTCTCTGCCAAGTTTCTCCAACTGGCTTCGGTCAAATAGGCATTTTAAACTCCTCCGTCCACCCTGCTACATTAAAGTAAAACCCCTGAACTCTAGAAGCACCATTGGGGCTCTGAGAGAGGAAATTGGAACCTTTGTTTTTTCAAAACAAAATTATCTAGAAAGGGGGGAAAAGAGTGGATTGGAAATGATGTTATTAACATGTTGTACTGAAGAGCTGGAGAACACGCAATTGTAGAAGGAGGGTTAGTGTAAGGGGCTTTAGGCTTTGGCCATGAGGCATATTGGGTTCTTTGGCAGAACTACTATGTTTCCTATGACACCACCATTTGGCTTGTCTCATGCTCTCTCCATTTCGTATAAAATGCCATGCAAAGTATCTCATCACAGCAGCTTCCCAGCAGTCCCAAACTTCAAAACATTCTCCTTCTCTCATCAAGTTTTTTAATTATCATTTCAGGATCTTTTCAAATATGTAAACATACTCCAATGCCTTCAGTTGGATCAGATGTCTTACAGCACTGAGAAACATTTTAGGTTCCTCTGTTTTTATTGGTCATTTCATGCCCATGCCAGGTGCGAGTATAGCTCTCGTTCCAGGTCTGGATCTATTCCCAAGTGCTGGGCCTTAAACCAAGTATACTATACTGGGCTTAAAACCCACACAAAATTTGCTTCCCGTGCCACGGCCTTTAAAGAACCATACCAAGTAATCCCAACTCCCACAGCCTTGTGAAACATTAAAGCACAGGCGCCACCCTGCCTGTCCTGCACTTAATTCAGGCACTGTGCCAGCCTCAGGGTGGGAGGTCCAAACCACTGGCACTGAGTTTGGAAAATAGGAGTGTGATGTGCTAAGATAGAGGGGAGTATGAGCCCGAGAGGTGATCAGTCCCGAATGATTAGAGATAGTGTGAAGGTGTGCAAACCCCCACCTTGACCCAGTGTTTCTCCTTATACAGTGATCAGTGATTAGCGCTAGGACCCTAAGGCCCTGTTTACACTAGTTCGTTTTAATTTTAAAATGCATAACTTTTGCTACGGTTACGCCTGTTGTCTACACTACTCTGGCGTTTTCGACCCTCGAAAACAGAGACTTTTGGAAACACCGAAGACCCAGCTTTAGTTTGAAAATACACCTGTTTCAGTGTAAACAGACCAAAACGAAGACTTTTGAAAACTTTCGCTCCCTGATTGGGCCTTCATTGCATATCCTTCCCTGATTTGTCAAGCCCCTACCAGATTTGTATTATGCTACTTTGATTGTATACATCAACATAGAGATTGAACCACAAGCTTTGATGGCTTTGTTGTCATTCTTAGCAGCCATTGTGCAGTTAAATTCTGTATTTTATAATACTGAATTTGCCCATATGCACAAGAGGTGAGCTATGATTAGAGCAATCGGCAACAAATCTCATATCAAGCGGTTTAACCTCTTCATGGAACGCAGGTTTGATGTGACTGCCGGTAACTAGCAACCAACTTCCTGTTTACACTTGTACGTGCATGCCCAGTGCGCATGAATGGTCATGAGGTATGTGTATTCCGTCGTGTAGTGTGGACAGAGATCGTTTATGAAACACAGTGGAAATGCCAGTGTGGACGAGGATCGTTTTCATTTTAAAATGAAAACGCACTAGTGTAAACAGGGCCTAAAGCACATATAAGTTACAGGGATAAAGCAGTGGCAAGACATGTAACAGTATTAGTAGTCACACTGTCTTAAAGACAGAAGAGTTTATTTTCTAATAAATTCCTTTTATTTAATCATGCACAGATTTGCATAGTACTTTCCTAGTGACATCTCCAATTGCAATAATTAGGAAAGGAGCTGTGAACTTCTGCACAATCCCATTCATATGGTCCATTATCATGTGGGATCATCACTGCCCTCTCCTGCCTCATGGCATCCAAACGCAGGCATCTGTAGGGTACTGGTGGTCTTTTATCTGTGCTGAAAGTAAAAATGCTGAAATTATCTAATAATGAAACACATGCAATAAAACAACACATTTCTAATTAGAAAATTACATTCTATTGGAATTACTGCAGGTTAAATCTAGAACCATAAAAGTTTCTTCAGCATGTCTCTGTGGAGAAACCATATACAATCCTAAAAGCTTGGCATTCTGCGAGAACCTTTAGGATCTATTTAAAATCCTAAAACAACTAGTGACCTTTAAGCCCTGTTCACACCAGAACAATTTTCACAGTGTTTTTTTTTTATTTGATAACATTTTATTAATGTGATTTAATGTGCTTTAAATAAACGCCGCGACGCACTAAATGAAAGTGCAGATTCACTCCCTGACAGTAGATGGTGCTTACTGAAAACAAAAATACCTCGGTACACAACTTTCCGTCTCTGACACCCACTTATCACTTAGCAGCTATGCACTTTTGTGAAATGTAAGATATTTGGTGATTTGGTCACTGCAACAAATACTTCTTTAAAGCTAAATGCTTAAAGTTCTCATTTCGCCATTAAGTCGCACTTTTATGTAACTTAAGCGGCTCCGGGCACGTGAACAAAAGCACAAATCTCATTGGATGCGGCGCGTCAAAAAAACCCCGACCCCTTCTTAACGTTAATATTTCTTTTTACGCTTTGATGCCCGGGTGTGAACACTCTTATTGACAGCCACGGGGGCATTAAATGGACATTTCCCGGTGTGAACAGGGCTTTAGAGAACCCTTAAGTTCTGTTTATGATTCAAAAACAGCTTATCAGTATGAGAGGTCCGTTAGGTTCTGTTTATAATTCTACAGCAAATTATCACTCTGAGAGAACATATAAATGATGTTTATACATTTAATACAATTAGTCACTCTGGGATAACTCTGGGATAGTACCAAAAGTGAAATACTAGCTATTTTTAGCTGGTGTATGCTAGATAACAAAGCAGTACAGTTAAATCTGGACTTTACAGCTCTGAATTGATCTGTCTGGCTGGCTAAACTGTAGCTGGTATCAGATTTTATGATTAAAAAAAATCACTGTATATCTCTGCAATTTCTGTGCTCCTAAACCGTGGAATTGTGACCTTGGCCATTCCACTGAAGGAATCAGAGCAAGTGTGAATAATTGCACTGTATCCAGGTGTATTTAGTCAGTGTGGCAGACAGGGTTGTAAATTGGTTGGTCTGGACAGTTGGGCATGCTTTGCTGTGTCCTAAGTACCATATAAAAATTGGATAAAATATCCAGATGTTGGACCACGAGAAGAAAAATAAACCTGTGCCTATACTGTATACACCTTTGCCTTTGGCTTCTTTTTAGCAATATTCAAAGAACATTAAAAGAGCACTTTGCAATGTGGATTTTCTGCTATGTCTAATTTCCAAGAGGTCCCATGTTGGGCACAACCAAAAGCCAAAATGCACAGATTTGAGAAGAA
>JAFFST010013645.1:43555-53677 GCA_022414735.1 Noturus placidus | reverse complement strand
ATATATATATATATATATATATATATATATATATATATTGTTTACATGAGTTTAATATAGCTACTGCATACAGGCTAAATTATATTAAACTTTAAGTAACATTATTTGCTTCTAAGTATTGCCATTGACTTAAACATGATTATCAAGCTACTATTAATAAATAACTTAGTTACTATATTACTATACATCTGAACTAGCGGTTAGTACAAGCTGCTAGAATTCATTTCACTAAGATGACTTTATGGCTCCAGACATTGTGTTATTTATTTATTGTTTTGACTTCACATTTAACACATACCACTATGGTATATTTATAGCAAAGGTACTCCCAACACCAATTATTCATTTTTAACAATTATTAGTCAAAATAATAGTCAATAGTCCAAGGTATACAGTTACACCAACTCAATTATTCATTCTAATCATCCATGTCATCAGCTGGATATTATTTTCCATAAAAGTGTTCAGGGATTCCATTAGCCTTATGAGTCAAACTACACTCATTATTCTATATATGCTCAACCAGTGTGATTGCGTAAAAACACAACACTTGTGGGGTAGTTTTTTGTCATTTTCCTATTTGTTGAAACAAAATATAAAAGTGTCTGTGAATTATATCTTTGAAAATCGTGATTAGCTGGTAATACAAGTCCTAAATTTTGTAGCTATTCTTGGCAGCAAATTCATAAATGTATAATACTCAGAAAAAATGCCATTAGTACATATTAAGTACATAGATATTTGTTTTATTCATTTGGCATAGTAACAATACTGTTATTTAGATGTTTTCCATTGAAAAAAAAATGAAATTACATCGATATTACCTCCTTAATGCTGCTTAATCTTAATCTATTCACACTATTGGTTTTGAGTCTCCTCCATAAATATAACACAAAAATGCAATCATAATTTAATTCATTTAAATTCATTCAGTAAAGGTTATTCTTGCTCTCAACAATTGTCCTAATGGTGAATGCTGCTTTCAGGTTCTACACTCAAAATGATCTTCTATTGTCAATGCATTACTTTCTCATGAAGCACAACTGAAGTAGTCTACCACATTGAGCTCTTTCTAAACAAATCGGTGACCCTGATTAGTGTACCCTCAGTAGCTTAGAAGAGTGTTCCCTGTGGGAGTTTATGTCCTAAGGCCTTCCCAATCCCAAAACAGCTGAATGAAGACAGCAGAGATACAATTATATCTTTTAGCATGGTTTTAAGCACTGTATCTCTTATGGTGGGTTTTTAGGATCTGGGCTTCAGAGCTGACCCTAGATCATTGTGTAAGTGCAGTGCAAGAGGGGCTCAGAGTGGACATGTTGTTCCTGCCTGGGTGTTAATCACACTGAACTGTCCCCACTCTACCCAGGCTCTACAGGGGGTACGAGGAGCGTTCGGGGCGAGTCGGGGTGGGGGGCTTCAATAAGGTGGAGTTAGATGTGCTTTCCAGATGATCTAGGGGGTTTCTCCCAATGTTGTGTTGTTGTTCTTACTTGACATGGTGAATTTCATTCTAAAAGTATTCTGTCAGCATAGGCAGCATAGTAAATTTTCTGGAAAATATCTAGACAATAGATTGGTCTGTGCAGTATTGTTATTATTCATTGATCACCTACATGTGTATGCCTCTCCTCTTCACCCTTCACTTGGATTGTGTATTGTACTTTGTTTCTCACTGAAAGACACAGTGACCTTCCTGGACAGGTTATCCTGAAACAGGAAAAGAAAGCAGGTGGCCTGACCACTGACTGACCATCTGCAAAACACATACTTGGCACAATATAAGTAATGCAGTCCAGATTTACTATGACACAGATGTAAAGATACACTCTTCAATAGCTTTACGGTGTCATATATACAGTATGTTTTCATTTATACCATGGCACTTCTGAATTCTCTATTCTGATTGGTCAGAAGGTATTGATTAATTTTTCGATTACAACATAGCTCTGCAACATTTATAATAATGTGCTTGTTTTAATGTTAAAGTTTCTACAGTAACCACTTACATGGTGGACAGACCACAAAATTTGAATAAAATTATGTGTACTGTAACTGTTGATATGGTGAGAGGTTTATTTAGCATTTTTGGAAGGGTCTACATTGTCTTTTAACAGTCAGAAGTAAATCTATAACTAAGTTTTCTGACACAGGAAGGTTTTTAGGATGTATGACTTTTTTGTGTTTTTTTAGTAACATAAGCTGTGTTTTTTGGACTTACTAACTTCAAGGAAGAGATGAAGAAAGCAGTCACAGTCTGTAGAGGGATTGAGTGCTTATGAGCTGCTATAACGCATGTGAATAAAGTAACAGGGGCAAATTTGTTTTGTTGATGTTGCACAACAATAAATGTAAATATATTTATGGCAAATAAATCATGACATGTCGTTCTTCGATAAATTAAAAACGCTAATGTGTACAAAATAGCTGTGGTGCATGAGGAATAAAACACTTTGGAATATGTTGTTATTGGAACATAATCAACTATGTTGTAGTAGCACTAGCTCTGCATCACACCATCATGATTATTTCCTATCAGCATGCCCTGTTTGTTTTGTTCCTAAGATTTTTAAAGTATGCAATATGATGTTTAACTCTTAAGTTCTGATTGATTAGATTGACCTGTATTGCTTTTTTAATAACAGCACATATATTTAACTCTGATATGCGTATGATGAAAGGCAAGGAACAAAACACAAATGGACATGTGGTTATAGGAAAATAATTAACAAAAAGGTTGGCGTGAAGCAGCCATACTTGAAGGTAAAAATTTGGATGTACTCATAGATTTTCCACTTAATAATTTTACAGATATTAATTTGAATGCCACAAATGCTCATTGTAGTTTAATATAAAATCCTCTCAAACTGTAAAGCTATGAAGTTTAATAAATATGTCCTACCATTTAATAATGCTATAAATTATGCAAGAAATCATGTTTTGTAACTAGAAAATGAATAACTATTAATTATATACTGGCTGTGTTAGAATTTTACTTTTACTGCTTATTACAGGTGTTCCTTTTTTTTGAAAGAGCTGAAAATGCACTCTTTGCCTTTAAATTGCACTTTTGCTTCCTGTGTCTCGACCTCCAGGTCCCTGATCCACAACTGCAATGTATTTTGTGTGACTAACAGCTGTAATTCCCCAATTATCACGCTGTGTTGTCCAACTGCGCACAGGTTCAGTTACCAGGAGGCTGCAGCCAAGAGCTGGACCTCTGGGTGGATCTCCCACCAGGAAGAGCCAGGCTTCCTCATAGCTTATGCTCTCTGCCTGGTGCTCTGCTCTGCTTTATATGGATTCTTCAACCACTTGTCCAGATACAAGTGAGATAATATAAAGAGAGCTACAGTATGTGGGCTACTGTAACTCATTGCTTATGATCTTACACTTTTTTATAGTGAAACATCATGTCAAATATTAGCACTCTGTTTAAATATGAATCATCAGTCCCCTAGATCATCAAATGCTGGTGTATAACATGTAGATGTCTGCAGTACATTATGTACATCTGCCTGATCTTTACCTCTGATGCCATTAAAGGGCTATAAATTGGAACAGATAGTTAGAATTCTTAAAAAGAAAATTTGATGTCAATTGGTGTGTTCTCTTTCTGCATTGATGATTATTGTTACTTTATTATTCAGTTATTTATTTAAAGCACATTAAATCACATTAATAAAATGCTATCAAATAAAACAAATGGGGAAATTAATGTATGAAGTTCTGAGGGGTGATGAATATAAGTCTGGCATTTGATAAGTCCTGAAAAGAATTAAATAAAAAAGCAAAAGCAATTGAGGATTATATAAATGCTTCGAAATATATAAATCTGGCCTATAATATTGTATGTTACAATAATGATTTAGTTTTGATTTTTGATTCAGTTTTAAAAGAACTTGTATATTTGTACTATATAAAACAATATAGTTTATTGAAAAAAATATATATACAATTCTGCATTAAGTGGTTGATCTAGTTTATTACTGGACATGTCTGGACATTAATCTGTTAATAAGACCTTCTAATGAAGCAAACCCAGAAAACGACACCCCTCACCCTTTCCTTTAACTTTAGACCCCTCATTCTCAGTTGTCCCCTGGGCATGACGAGAACCATGAGATTACACAGCCTTCTCTCTAATTAACCAGTGACTTTCTCCAGGACATCAATCTGAGTCAGTGTAGCTCAAAACAAAAAAGCCAAAGATCCTATTAACTGTCAACAGCAAGGCTGCCCTTGGCCCTGAGCGGCTAGACACAGGAGAGCAAAATGCAGTTGAACCTGATGAAAACACCATTTACACTGCCAGCCTGCTACATATGGCTATTCCATTTTTAAGCAGGTCTCTTTTAACACTTGGAAGGAAGGTGTGAAAGAAAAGTTACCTTCGGAGGTACGGGACATGTTATAAATAGGTCCCAGGGGTCTGTTTCCATATGATGCGGCCCAAGCCCTTATTGCTTTGGCATAGAATTTGGATGCATTTTTGTAGTTATGGGTCTGCAATGAGCTGTGGAAGCAGACCTTTTAAAGTGCATGGACATGACTATACCATCAGCATCATTGAATATTTTATCAAACCTCACAGAAGTGCAGGATTGTTAGTGAAACAGAATATGATCGGGGCTAAAGCACTCAAGTTTTATAGGTGCAAATTAATCTTGTGCATTCTGAGTGTATTTTTTTTTTATTGCCATATATACACAGTAAGTGCTTGGTCTGATCTAATTAAGGTCTGTGTTTCAAGTTGACAAAAATAAAGGAGGCTCGAATTAACCTGGCTTCAAATTACTCAGGTAAGCAACTAGGATCAAAGTAAATCTTTGATATTCAAGAGCTTGATTGATAGTGATGCACTAAAATAACAGCAGAGTCCCCCAGTCCTCACAAAACACAGATATCAGTAGCCACTGAAGCGCATTCCGAGTGATGGCAACGATGAAGTGAGGGGTCATTCTTCCTGTCAGGACCTAGACCAGGATTAAAATTCATGTAATCTAGCCAATAGCTTAACATTACCAGGCTTCAGGTTTGTGGTTATGAAGAGAAATAATGAGATGTTTAAGAACTGCATTGAGCTTAACAGATCTTCAGTTCATCTTCATGCTTAATTTCTGAAAATATCGCTTAAATATTAGAGCTCTGATGACAGGTAGGCCTAGCATCTAGAATGTGGGTGAAAATGAAAACCATTTCCCTCCAGGAGGAGTTCTGATACCTGAGTGTCTGGCTGTTGCTATGCTCCTTTCTGTCTCTTGCTGTTATGAATGTTTATCTTTAAGTAAGGGTAGTCGTACCAAGTCTTAAGCATGAAAATGGATACAGCAGGATGATCATGGTCACTATTTACTCAACTGCTGTGCCCTAACCTTATGCCTCTGAATGGGTCTTGACATGATCCATGCTAATACTGACAAATGACCCTCTGACTAGGAAGTGTGCAAACCACTGATATGGGGATAGTATGGCACCTATAAACCTGAACCAACTATAGCTTGGTCAGAGAGGGTACAGAGCACACTTTCCTAAACAAAAAATTACACTCCATGTTTATCTCTAATGTGGTAAAGTAAAGGCTCAATTCATAAATGTAGACAGAAATAGTTTTTAGACTACCCTTTACATTAATTACATTGAAACAGTAATAAAATTGTAGGAAACTCAGTGTCTCCCTGTGATTAAGCTCTAATGCCATTGAAGTGAGAGCAACATGGACCTGATAACAACTTGATGAAACTTATATCATATCATTGTCAGTGATGGTGCTGTTTCAGCTGTCACGCTGAATACTGCTTAAAATGACCAGTTATTGTCATTATTACCCAAAGGATTATATAAGTCCTGTATTTATCACTATAAAATTGTATTATCTTTCAAGAATAAAGCTGTTGTAACTTTGGAAATAAGCTTTTAGAAAACTGGATGGGTGGCACAGTGTTTTACCTTCAAAGATTTCTCTTAGATCAAGAGTATGCAAGAAGCAGTGGCTCCCACAATGGCAAAGGGCTGTCTCCAAGTTCTTTGCATGCTATCTTCATATGCACACTGCATATAAGGAAACTTTCAGTCAGTTACAAGCACATATGGATCATTTAGCATGATTGCATTTGCAGGATTAACATTAACATTTCAACCCTCTTTGTAGCTGTGCAGGCGACACTCTTCTTAGAGTGATTTTAAATAGAGGCGAAGAATGTGCATGGGCAGACCTAAGGTCTTATATTCTCAGCATTAAATCTGCTTTGTGAAATGTTACAGTGGCAGCTGGACAACCTGAGTATGTTGTAAGTAATGACTCTTCATGCAAGTAGCTATCAACTGTCCCATAAATTTACAACATTAAATGACCTTTGCCAAAACAGAAGAACAAAGCATTCATTACACACTTCTGTCCTTCAGCTGGTCACAGGAACAGATTTGGCATATCAACTGTAACCTTCGAAGTAGTTTAGGGACAAGCCATCTACAGTACGGTGTCTTCAAGAACAGAGCAAATGTCTTTTTCAAGAAAACATAAGTCGTAGTATTGATACTGTAATAGTGTAGTAGTGACTAAATGGAAAAGCCCTGCTTATGGTAAATATACAGAGTCGTGTCTCAGAAAACCAAATGGCAAAATCTGTGTGTTGATTCAAAGAGTGGAATTTGTCCTTTCTCAACCTTTTCTTTATGTTTATCATTTATTTGAGTATAATTGTGCATGTTGGCCTCAAGCCCCTCATAAGGCCCTCTCTTCCTGAATCATTAGTATTGAGTTTCCCAGTCCAGCTTCCTTAATGGAGCCCCAGTTTCAGCCAGCACTCTGTGTGATGTTGGAGAAGGACCAGATGGGCCGTCTAAAGCACACTTCTATATTTCCCTGTTCCCTAAAACCTCCATATCCAACTCATAGTGACAGACTCTGTCATAGGCTGTCAGCACTGACAGTGGTTTAATTGCACACATCATCAGACACACATACAGAGAGCAGGGTGCCATGGTGACCTCCCACAAATGGAACCTTGATTCGGCCTCTAAAATGTATCAACAAATTCAGGGGGTACTTTTGTAGCATATTCAGGGCATATACTTTACAGTCGCTCCAGAGCTAAGAAATGAATATACTAGTCATTAGAAAGATGGTGAAAACTAGCTAGGTTTTGCCTCATTTTGCCAACTGTGGATTTAGCCAACAATTACCAACTGAGGATGTTTTGGATTTTTGTCAACTCACTTTTTCAAATTTAACAAGGAATTAAATTAGTTTTGTTTTATTTCTTTTTTTATATTTAAAATGATTGAATTATTTCTAATTCTATAAAATGCATAATTTATTCAAAGACCTGTAGAATCATGTACAACATTGCTTTTTGTATATAATTTCCACAAACTGGTTCTACAAACATCAAAATCCTTCACATTCACACAGATCATCATTGCCAGTTTCTCTGTCAAATAAGTTAGTTAAGGCGACCCACACTCAAAGCAACTTCTTGTGTGGGTGTGTAAGAGGTGGCAGGTCACTTCCTCCTGAGGTAAATGAGGGACAAATGTCATGCTCTCTGGTTCCTCTCACATGGTCAATCAGTGTCTTTTCCTTCCCTTGACGCTGCATGTGCCAGCTCTCTATTGCTAACTGCTGCTCATGCTGGTGTCATTAAAGAGCCTCCACCTGATTCTGACATTAGGAGGAGTTTCCCACACCTCCCCCTTGAGCAGATCTGCAAATAACCCCAATCAGACATTTTTAGGGCCTGGGAAGAGGGCATGTGACAGTTAGGTCATCGCTGAGGGAAGTAGGTTTCTCAGCTGCCTCAAATGTAAATACAGTTATTCATCATATTGAAAAGTTCACTGAATCTATATCAGGATATTATTCATTTGCTATATTTATGGAGATGCAAGTAATAATATGTTGGAATTGCATTGTATGACTTTCTATAGCTCTGGGTCCATTATAGCTCTGGTTCCATTTTTCAGGGGCGCATGGTGGCTTAGTGGTTAGCATGTTCACCTCACACGTCCAGGGTCAGGGGTTTGATTCCCACTGTGGCCCTGTGTGTGTGTGGAGTTTGCATGTTCTCCCCGTGCTGTGGGTTTCCTCCGGGTACTTTGGTTTCTTCCCCCAGTCCAAAGACATGCATGGTAGGTCCAACATGTCCGTAGTGTTTGAATGGGTGTGTATATGATTGTGCCATGTGATGGATTGGTACCTTGTCCAGGGTGTACCCCACCTTGTGACCCATGCTCCCTGGGATAGGCTCCAGGTTCCCTGTGACCCTGAAGAAAAGGATAAGTGGTATAGAAGAAGAAGAAGAAGAAGAAGAAGAAGAAGACTTTTTTCAGGAAGAAATGTATTGTTTTATATCACTTATATCAATGGCATCTTTTACATAAGCTTTGCATTTATACTGTGCAGTCAGAGCTGGATGGACCGGAGGCTCAGTAGATTTATGGAAGGTTTAGCAGCAGCGGGCCATGTCCAGCTGCTGTTATAGTCACGGGAATCAGAGGGAGCAGTGCACTCCTCTGTCTTAAACAATGGAGCAATGAGTGCCAGGGAAAAAGATAGACAGAGAGAGAGAGGGGGGGGGGGGGGCTGGGATCATGAGGCTGCAGTAAGGGTAAGAGTCCAAGGTTCTGTAGCGTCTGTGGAGTAGATCAGGCCTGCTCAGTGCGGGAGAGCTCTGCCCTTATCGTTATCATTTAGGCAGGTGCAGGTTGTGTGTGTATGTGTACTGGTGTAATGGTTTCAGGCATTGTCCTTAACGTTGTTCTCAAAGTGTTGAGTAGTTGTGGTAGTAGTTGTGGTAATAGATGTGGTTCCTACAGATTCTTTTTTATTTTGTTATCTGATTGGGTAACATTAAATTGTGAAGTGCCTCACTTATACTTTCTCAGGGTGCATCGTATATTAATATTTATTTAATTTGCTGAAGTATAAGGTAAAGTAATACATTAAGCATGTGATATCAAATAGGACATGTTGAAGACGTCCATTGTAAAATTACTAAAATATTCTCTGCATGGTCACATAAAAATTTCAATAATAAATTATGCATATGCGTTTTTTTTTTTTGTTTTTTTTTTTTACAGAGGTACTTTTGGGAACTTTCCAGAAAATTCTTGCACTGTCCACAATATCCTCTTTATAATTCTTGGTGGATTGGTGCAAATCCACACACAATTCCCTGATGTTATGTATTTTGGTTGGCATGCAAACCAACATTTTTGTTGCTATTTTCATGGTCAAGGGTGGAGGAGCTCCAAACGGGACGTGACATTCAAAATCAGTAGATGTAGGACACATTTTGGTCCAAAACAAAAAGCATATGCCATCATCTCCCAAGATCCTCTTTTTCCGCAGACATGGTAATAAGGCAGCATTATCTTTTTTTTCCTGAGCCATTTTCTAAAACCCAGTTTCATGGATGATCACTACATGTCACCCCTCTCCAACATAAAAAATCGACTTCACCTGGTTGCTAACTAAATACAACAGTTTTATTTGTTTTATCACTAAGCAATCTGAACAAACAAATCAGCTGTGATTACTAAAGGTAAAATTCCCAACCAAAACCAAACAGTATGCCTTAACCACAGCTTTTATTAATGTATTCATTCAAACCCAACCCCCCCTTTTTTTTTTTTTTTTTTTTTTTATTTGACAAAGTAATGGAAGAAATAAAACAAATGGTAAAAGTAGCTGATGATATTCTTTTTCTACTTCAAGTAAATCCTCATGGTGGTTAGTTAATTGCACTATATCCTCAATTTTACAGTTTCATTCAAATCTATTCAAAGCAGTGTTACAGAACCTATATAGTATGATTCTTTGATATTGTGGCAAACTGTAAAACACACATTTAAAGCATCCTACTGGTTGGAATACAGCATTTTATTTCAGAAATGAAAAATTAATATTACAGAAATTCTGTAATTCTGTACAACTGAAATAGCAGAAAATGTTTAAAGTGTATTTAGTTAGTATTTGCATTAAGTAGTGAATTTATGTTGATGTGAAGGAACATAAATAGTGACAGGACTTATAATGGTGTTCATGAGGTCAGGAAAACATCTTATTATCTCTGCATCTGGGCAATTTTTGATGAAAATAGGTTTGAAAATCAGCAGACA
>JAFFST010013645.1:29029-43048 GCA_022414735.1 Noturus placidus | reverse complement strand
AAGATGGATATATATATATATATATATATATATATATATATAGAGAGAGAGAGAGAGAGAGAGAGAGAGAGAGAGAGAGAGAGAGAGAGAGAGAGAGATTTGCCAATTCTAACTGTGAGTGCTGTATATCAAGGCTTCCTATATACAGCAAATATCTCAAAAGTAAAACCCTACAACCAGGAACCACCAGGAAACTTTTTTTTAGCAACATCCTGCATGATCTGTATGAATGTAAGCATATAGGCTAGAGAGAACAAGCTGAGGATTGTCTTGGGACTTTATACACTGGATTTTTTTTTCTTTACTAATCACCTGTCAAAAGATCAAGTCCAGGGCCTCCCAACTGCTATTCAAAATATGTTATGTTTTCACTATGTACTATACATTGGGATTCATGATCAGATGTTTTCTTATTTTAACTGTAAACAATGCTATGCCTGTTTTAAGCCATGCATTTCCTTTTTTAGAAAACACTATAGTACAAAGAAAAGAAATATATAAGACAGAGATAATAAACTTCAATGGGCTAACACTGCTTTGGCATTTCTTAATGACATGACAATGTCATGTCATTTCCTAATGACATGATGACAATGGGCGTGCCCTATAACATCACAAAAATTGAGGAAGTGCCAGGATGTATACGAGTGATATGGGGCCATGCTCTGGCTTGTCCTGCTGCAGATCCTGGAATGGTGTTTACTGTTCAAAGCCAACTGGGCCTTCCAGTTCTCGGCCACTTGATCGTGTTCAGCAAAACACAGCTCCCCCCTTCAGCACAGCACTGATCCTCATTGGCCACTTGTGTCGTCACGGAGACAACAGCTGTCTCTGGGATGAAGAAGCTACTTTTGGGGTGCCAGCCAGTCTGACTGCCTGCAATTGGAGAATCCCAAAGTCCCTCATGGCCTTCAAAACACACGCTCACTGGAGAGCATTTGGCCTGTAGAGAGAACAGTGCCCTCTAGAGGCCTGACAATACCTTCTCCTAGTACAACTGCAGATAATTGTAACCCAGATGCTGGTCTACTGAGCAATTTAAGGGTTAGAGATACTTTATAAGTAAACCATATCAATCATATATTCCCAATTTATAGTCAGTATAGCATTATGGGTTCAATACCAATCTAGTTGCATTTATATTTATTATATTTGGCAGACACCCTTATCCAGAGCAACTTACATTGATCTCATTTTACAAGTAAGCAGTTGAGGGTTAAGTTCCTTGATCAAGGGCCCAGCAGTGGTGTTGCTGGGATTTGAACTCATAACCTACTGGTCAGAACTATATGTCCTATGTGTGTATCTGTGTCAGTTTGTCAGTGTGTGTTTGTCAGTTTGTCCATGTGTGTGAGGCTGTGCGTGTGTGTGTGTGTGAGTGTGTGTGTGTGTGTGTGTGTGTGTGTGTGTGTGTCCATTCTGTGAGACAGTTGAGCTGCCCATCATACTCTATGTAGAAGACCTTTCCCTAAGCTGCACCTGCTGCTTGCCCAGCACATTGGTCCAGCCGACTGGTCCAGGCTCTGTATAAGAGTTGGAGTCGGCACAGCCGCTCCACTGGGATGACACACCCTGGCCTACAGCATAAGAGGACACCAGCTTTCACAAAATCATGGATGTATGGACAGAATATTGAGGATTACAATTGGAGTAGGAGGAAAGACAGGAAGAAAGGCCTGAGAGTCTGTGTTTGGCCTCTGACCTGGGTCAGCAGTCCACTTGGATTGGATTGTATTGTTTTGAAGAAGTATGTTAGAAGAATTGTATAGTATTATTGCCAATGGATGTTCAACTAAAGGTTATGATTGGCGTTGTTAAAATATTATATCTTATTAGTAGTTTGTCTAGTATTAATAATTAAATATAGTTATCTTGCTATGTGTTACACTTTTTTGTTGTTGTTTTGCTGATACAGTTTTAAAGCAGTAGACATTTAGACATAAAATTTCAGGTCTCTGGGAACTTATATAGCAACTGCATTTACTGATATATGATATATTACATGTAATATTTATGGATAACACTGTATCCTTGTGTCAGCAGATTGTTTTTTTCTTTCTATCTCCATCATCACAGAAGATACTTCTATGAAGACAACCAGACATTTAAATATGGAAATAATAATATAGTTATAAGATCTTGGTAGTGTTAAGATAGTGTTATAAAATTTGTCTGCCTTCCTAGAAGTCAGCAGCCAGAGCAGGCAGCGCAGGTTATATAAAAATAGACAAATGGTTTAGGTTTCAGTCCAGGTCATCATGAGACAGATCTCCAGTAAAGAATGTAGAGCCATTGCAGAGGAGATTTAGTTTGTGCTGCAATGTCACTCTAGGCATGAAACATGTTATGACGCTGTATTCACTTCACCTCTTCAGACATACTTGGATAGGATACTCTCTCTGTGTGTCTCTCTCTCTCTCTCTCTCTCTCTCTCTCTCTCTCTCTCTCTCTCTCTCTCTGCTGATTGACAGGCAGGGCAGGTGTGGGTTGTCCCACAACTGTTCACCGCACGCTCCCTTCAGCCCTTGACCAGATGACCAACTTTTTTTTTACCCAGAAGCCTACAGCAGCAACTGTGGACCTTCATAAATAATGATTCGTCCAAACACACCCTACCTGACACAGACTCTCTCTGTATGAACTGTTACCCGAAGGTTACTGGTGTAAACCCTGCTCATAACCTCTGACTCCTGACATCGTATTTTATCTCATTGAAATACACTGGGTATGAGCATGGCAAAAAAAAAAAAAACATCTAGAAAGAGTGACTCATAAACATCAATTCTTCTTTCCATGCATATACACAGATTATCTCCAATATAACATTTAGAATCATTTAAATTTGCATGTAATAAATGAGCTGAATTTAATCTGAATGAACAAATAGCCTAATGTGGGTAATTGCTTTGTAATTGAATATTTTACCCAACTTTAATTACCTTTCCTTACCACTGAAATTACCTTTCTCATCAATTAGTGCAATTAAAGTCATAAAAGGGCATATCATATTTGTCATATTTTGACTAACTAACCCGAAAACCAAGCATAACTCTTTCGATAAGGCAATTTAGAGATGAGACAAGCTATGATGACATATTTTTGTCAGACATTACTCACTGTAACATTGATATAGCAACAATTAGCAATTAATCCCAATATATTTCTACTTATTTAATTGGGAGGACAGACATCTTAATAGATCAACAACAACATATTAATAGTCTAAATAATCACCACTCAAATCACAGATATTTGAAATGTACTAGGTATGAATCATGATACAGAGACTAGTATGTTAAGAATGTCCTGCATGTGGCACTTCTTATAGTCGTGCTGTCTGCCTATGAATTTACGTACACAGTGTGTGTCCAAGTATAAAATCGAGGTTAGGAGATAAATTTGGGTTCCCCTAAATAAACAATAGAAACTATGAAAGCAGATCTTTGCAAACATACCAGTGCCAGTTGGAGTTATGTTTGGCCCTCTGAGGGTGGCCTCATTACGATTTGAGAACTAAACTGGAAAGAATGTCTCTGTTGAACAAGCCAGTTTCCTCACCATGCAAAATCAAGTGAGGTAATTCGCACTTTAACAAGCGATGACACTATGCACAAAGTATGAGAACAGTCATGGCCACTATCGATGACAGGCAAATAGGATTTTTACCCTTAGATTACAGACAGTGATGTTCACACATTTTAAAGATGCACTGATGCTCCGAACACAAGATCCTTTTTTATTTATGTCAAAAGAATCCAGCAGATTTGTGTTTTTACTATAGGGCCATCACTGTAATTTTAGAAGGTGAGGAGTTCATGAGACATTCAGTGAAGCAAAGGACAGCACCGGGTGCATGCAGTCTCTCTGAATCTATGCTCAGCTTTTGAGTCAAGACTCATTCATGCTGATATATTATACGTCATCCATCTATAACAGTGCAGTCATTCTCTTAGTCATTTGCATTCACTCATACTGAAACTGATGATGGATTTTAAAGAGTATAATTTGACCTTATTCAAACACTTAATCAAACAAAAATCCAAACAGATAATGTAAAAGTCTGCCAACTGTTAAAATACATCTGAAATCAAACATGTCATTTTTATGTTGAAATCCTCTTAGATGGCTGATTCCAATTATATATACTGCTAAAATAAATAAAGGGAACAGAGTCTGCCAATTGTTAAAGTGACCCTAGAAGGACATTTTTTTTCTCATTTTATCTGCTGTAAAAATTGTGAGTTTGAACCAGCCTGATCTACTGAACGGTAGTAACTTGTTGTTTTTATCAGGTGAAACAATACCATAACTCTGTTTATGACACTGATCATTTGTAAAACACCCAACTGAACACTGTACGCTTCCATATTGATAAAATCTATTCACACATACAAACTGTACACCTGTACCAACATGATAGATAAATAAAAATACAAATCAATACTCCTATACTGAAATCACACCCATGTGTATATAATTATTGCAAGCTACTTTATTAACATTTGGTTAGACACCTAGCTATTTGGGACAATAGAGTCTATATGCAGATGGCAGACCAAGTCCAGGTTGTAGAAATATGGGCATATTTGGATTTTATAGAATTTCTCAAAAAAAAACTTTGATGAAATATTTGTCAAATCATTGCCAAGCAGATAGAAAGTCCTTATGCATTATCACTGACAGACATTTCATAATTTCATATTTATGTATAATGATAAATTCTGGCATTGTTCATGTAGAGATTTCAGTAGTTTATTGGGTGTTAAAAACCATTAAGACATTTGTCTACATTTAAAACATTAAAACATGCGTATATATTTATATTATGTACTTACTTAATAACCCAAAGTGACCTTTTTGATTCTTTTGTATTACTTGGGTTACTGTGGTGTTATAACGTGTGGCCATAAGAAAACAATAGATACTTACTGGAAATGTGTATAGTAATGTTTTACTGGTATGAGCACTGCGAGTGTATGACTCTCCCTCTATTTGGGTTTGAAGTCTGAGTGTGCCATGCTGGAATTCTATTCTTTCAACATACCACAAAGCCTCACTACACACGGATTATCCAGCGAGTTTGAAAAAAGATGTGTGAAATTGTGATGAGCACGGAAATAATAGAGGAAAAGTGTGTGTGTGTGTGTGTGTGTGTGTGTGTGTGTGTGTGTATGTGGAGGGAGGAGGGGGGTCTTGGTGTGGGTGGGTGCATGCATGTGTAACGTATGCCGTGTGTCGCACGCAAGTGTGTAAGCTGATATGTAAGTGTGTGTATGCCAGTGTCATAGGTGTAATGGTAGAGCTTCAGCATGTTCCTCTTATTCCCAAGGCTTTGTTGAAAGATGCATAATAAAATGCCTTTGCTGATTAGTTCTACTTTTTAATTTTCTTTTTATAAGGAAAAAATGAAAAAAATCTAATTTTACACAGTGATATGATATGTGAGCTCATTGGCTAAGTTAGGTCAATTAAATGTATTTCATATTGGCTATTGCCATGCAGCCTTGATCAACTTAACCAATAATAAATATAGGAACAGTGTTAGGATAGGCACAGGAAAATTGTTATGTATGGATGATTTATAGGAATAATTGTAGGTTCTTTCTGGAACAATTTTGATTTTGAGTATTTATCTAAAGTAATGTGCATTTTTGTTGACCATGTTTGTACTGTATTTGTGATCATTATCTTAACTTACTAATAAAGAAGAATTTTATAGGAGTGTGGTGGCCAAATAATATAAAAGAATCAGGCTATATACCATATACAGTCACCTCCAAACTATTGGAACAGCCAATTCATTTGTTTGTGCTATACACCAAAGACATTTTGATCTGAGATCAAAAAATGGATATGAGTTTGAGATTTCAGATTTATTTCCTGGTAATTTCTTCTAGATTTGTTCTAAAACATGAAACATAAATGAAAAATAAACATAAATGTCATTTAAAGTAAATAACACTTAATATTTGGTTGTGTATCCCTTGCTTTCAATATCTACATCAACCCTGAGACTGACTGACATCACCAAATTGTTGGTTTCTTCTTTTGTGACGCCTTTCCAGGCTTGTACTTCCAATCCCCCCCCCCACCCCCCGATAAAGTCCTTTGTTGAGTCCGCAGTGTGTTTTGGATCATTGTATTGTTGCTTGATAAAGTTCCTCATTATTCATTTTGATGCATGTAAACTTCTGAATTCATTCTGCTGCCACCATCATGCGTTACATCATCAGTAAAGATTAATAAGTCTGTTCCAGAAGCAGCCATGCAAACCCAAGCCATGACACCACCTCCACCATGTTTCACAGATGAGCTTGTATGTTTTGGATCATGAGCAGACCCTTTCATTATCCACACTTGGGTCTTTCCATTTTTAAAAACAAATGCAGACTTCACAGTTGAACCTGAAGGCTAAAACCAAGGGAGACATTACAGATGCATCAGATCAAGGACAAATAGATTCAAGAACAGTTTTTTTTTTTTTTTCCCAAAAGTGATAACCACTCTGAACACACACATGTACTGATTTCTATAGGTGCATAGTGTCTCAGTAGTCTCAGAATTGTGCAATTTTCATAGTCCCTGCCTGGGCATAATGTATTTATTTATTTTTAATCTATTCTATTCCATTTCTCGCTGCTACATAGATGTTTATTCTATTCTACCCTTTTTTATTATTATTCTTATTTTATCTTATTTCTTTTTATTTCGTATATGTACATGTTAGGCACAGAAAAAAGGGAGTGGATCCCAATTTCATTGTACATGTATATAATGACAAATAAAAGCATTCATTCATTCATTCATTCATTCATTCATTCATTCACTCATTCAAGAGTAGATGTTCAGAGTTATTTATTGTTAAAACAATCACTTTAACAGGGAACACCTATGTAACAAGAAACACCTGTCAGTCCTATATTCCTATATGGTTTCTATATTTTTGCTCACCTACAAATTGGGTGGTCTGATACAAAATGTTCGATGTCATTTAACAAAACTACATATAAATACCAGGAAATAAAAGCTGAAATTTTCATATTCATTGTTTGATTGCAAACCCAAATGTCTTCCATCTACAGCAAAAACAAATCAATTGGCATTGCTGTTTCAGTATTTTTTGAAGGGAGTGTATATGCCTTAACATGTAATGAGATTTTGTTGCACAAAGAAAAAAAACATTTTGATATTTTAGAAGCACAAATCTTAGGGTGTTACAGTAAAGTGGTGTAGTGACTATGGCATGCTGTGATCATTTCATCAAAAATAATGGCTTACTGTTACTTCATGCCTTACTGGTATGGTTGTGCCCTGATATAGACTGACAATTGGGAACTTAAACATGTGAAATCCAAGCTATCTACCTATTTATGATTATTCCGAGAGGTTTTCTGTCAAGAGACATTTATTTACATTGAAAGTTTTCTGCCACTGGAAAGTCTTCAGTATGGAGGATTTCTTTGAGTTTCTTTGAGTTTCTAGGTAGAGACAGAGAAAAAAGGCTGCTGAGGGAATAACAGTTTATAGCTGCCATAATGGAAGTGATGACTAACTTGTAATTGTAAACCACGCGTTTTATTCCATACTTATATGAGCTACAGAAAACTGTGCTATTGGGTTGTATATATATACAGTGGTGTGAAAAAGTGTTTGCCCCCTTCCTCATTTCCTTTTCCTTTGCATGTTTGTCACACTTAAGTGTTTCGGAACATCAAACCAATTTAAACAATAGTCAAGGACAACACAAGTAAACACGTGTGCGTGTGTATGTGATTGTGCCCTGCGATGGACTGGCACCCTGTCCAGGGTGTACCCCGCCTTGTGCTTGATGCTCCCTGGGATAGGCTCCAGGTTCCCCCGTGACCCTGAAAAGGAGTAAGCGGTTGAAGATGGATGGATGGATGGATGGATGGATGTTACTGGTCACATGTATTAAAAAGCAAAGTGAACACCTTCATGAACTATCATTTGTCATATCATTCATTATAAGGTCTACATAAAGTATACATCGAGATATTTTATTTAATTTTTTTGCTTTTGTGAAAGAAACATTTGCACAGCTCCAAAGCTATGCTGGGACAGATCATCGTTTAATTAAAGGAAAGCTTGTGCAATTCCATGTGACCATAACTACATGTCTTATACAGGATGTCCTGTACACATAACCTTAATCTTACACCTTATTACAGGAAGATCTGAGGGCTTCTAGCACAGCTGGGCTTTTCGAGAGTGGCTATTTGGAAGTCAGCTAATTGGGCTGCAGTGTGTACAATCCTCAAGTGACTTTTAATCAGGACATGTTCAGCTTATTTCCTCATTACAGATAGTAGACTAATGATAAATGCAATCCAATTAAAATGACTGTGGTTACTATAGAAGGTTTTTAAAATTATTTTTTAAAACTTTAAAAAAGTTTAAGGTTTAAAAATTATTTAGCAATAGCAAATATCCTTCATTGATTAAGGGACATGCTGTAGTGTGAGCCAATGGATCGGCAGGATTAATTGTTTGTGTATTTTCCTTGGTGAACCTGTCAAGAGCAGTGTTTTGATCAGAGAGGCAGATTAAAGGATTGCAATGGAATGTAAACTCTAATTGGTCCTGCAGCAGGAGGGTGAGAAAAGCCTCTGGACAACAACTGACTATATCTGAGTTGATTGAAAGTAAAATTATAGATTACTATTATAGATTCTTTGTAGGGAAGAATTATCTTCAGAAATATCTTGGCCTGGATGTAAATGAAGAAAAATGTGTATTAGCTCGTTAACATTCCAACTTCAAATTGTTGTATTGATTCTTGTGTTCCTATTCAATGCATACATGCATGCACATACTCATACACCCCCCTCCACACACACACACACACACACACACACACACACACACACACCATGAGGAGCTGTGGCAAGTTGTTTTATTTCAAAAAACTGTCAGCAGCCACTAGTAAATCCAGTTGAACATCTGCACCTTCTCAAACATCGCTGTGCTTTTTTTCTTGGGCAATAAGTCTCTCTCTCTCTCTCTCTCTCTCTCTCTCTCTCTCTCTCTCTCCCCATCCAGTGGTCTTCTGATGGGCCAACACAGCTTTCATTTCAAAAAGCTGGTGAAAATGGTCCCATGATCTACAGCTGGTCCAGAGGACCTTACTTTGAAATCAGAGCCGGCTTTCGGGTTGTTTGCATACCACATGTAAGCAACGTGCTGGTTCGAGGAACCGCATTAATTAATGGACAGGGACATGTCGGTCCCTCCAAGAGACCCAGTCTCTCGCTTGACTTTGCTTTCTGTAACTGAACACATATCAGAAAAATCTTGACGTTAACTGTCTAACCATTCCTATAGGCAACGTTTATTTTTTTTAACCATATAAAGACACACACTGTAACATTTAATTTGGTTAAATGTCATCTATTTTTGGCTTTGAGGAGTGTTTTGGATGCAACTGTAGTCTGATTACAAATGTATCCCCTGATCAAACCAACAGTAGCCCCTTTGAATCAGAGGTGAGTGTATTCAAGGTGTGGATCCTGTTTCCCATCCCAGCCTCTTTTGGAGTTCCTCTAACAAATGGGGCTTCACTCTTAACCATGTATTAGTAGCTCATTAGCATCCAACTGAGAGCACTTCACACTCTGACTTTTTCACTTCTGAATATCTGGGACATAACACTTATTATACCCACCACCCTTATATCCCATAAACAATGTAGTTGCTCACTGTCAGGAGAATTAGAGGTCCTGCTCTAATGGGTCAAGTGTGATATCCAACAGTTTGTGCCCCCAATTTCTCTCTCTTCTTTCCTCTCTTCCCCCCAGAATGAGGCGAGTGTATTAAGCAATTAATTCCTTCCTCTGGTTCTCTTAAAACACATTTTTTCATCTATTATTCAAATTCCTTCATCATGGTTGTGCAGAGAGGATATTTCTGATCTGAATAGTACAGTATATTCACTTTTCTTTCTTGTTCTTTTCTTCTATGTTTAGGACAAATGCTGAATGTCTGAAGTGTCACAACACTTCCCAGCCATCTCTCATTATCCCATACAGATGTTTAAACAGCCAGCCAGTGTGAGTATTAAATGGCCTCAAATCTAATCGATATCAAAACCCTATTAAGACTCAAGGGAAGCACTAAGCCCTATGCTAGCTCTCAGATTTCACCCACTCGTAAAACTCTAGATTTTTTCTTTCTCAAAAGCCAGTGCTGCACGGATCACACGCTGTCCTAACATCAAAGCTGACTTGGCATCAGAGGGCTATGCTTCCACGGCCTCAGAAGGTCTCAGTTCCACCTATTCATTCTGCGTTAGCATCCCTAGATAGTCTGGCTGGTCTGTGTTTGAAATGCATAATCAAGTGAATCACGCTTCAGCTTTTATCTCACCGTGAGGCCCTTCGTTTTGGGCCATTGAAACAAAAGCATTAATAAAACCCATTGGCAAACAGTGGATCCAACATTGAAAAGTGATCCTGGACTGGTATTACAAAGGCATGGTTAAGGGGAATTGAAAGATTAAGTAATGGTTGTGTCCATAATGACTTTAAAGCAGTTAATCCTCTCAATCTGGGTCTGGCAATTGTTTGATATTTATGGTTGATCATCAGGCTTAATTGGTGTGTTATTCTTTATGAATGGCATATGAATGGAAGTTAGTGCAGTGTTTAGTTTTCATTCAGGTCGTTTATTGTTCACAACATGATACTGGTTTCATCTTGTGGGGGTCCCCCAACCCATTTTCTGGTGCTTTTTTTAGTAGAGGGAATTGTATAGGTCTGTCAGGGGGTCATTTAGAGCAGACATTTTAAGCTGGTTGGTAATGCTCAGTGTGTTTCAGCGTTAGAGAGGATTACTGATATATTAGATCAGAGAAAGTTTCTCACAGCAGAGCATAACTCAGTTTATATCTGTATGAAATATGAGTATATGCTTCCTTCCAGCTTGCTTTACAGCTCGATCTGGAATGTGTTAATTAACCATTGTTGTTATTGACCTGGCTTTGTTCATAGTTGAATCCAAAATTCATATAGTACTTGATGGATCTACAAAGCAGTCCACACAGCATTCTTAAGACTTTTTCCTGTATGACTCTTGATTCCAGGGTATTGCTCTGAGTGCGTCACTGCATGTGTCTCATGGCTGATGGCTCTGCAAGACTCCACCTTTAGCCCATCGATGTGATGGATGGGTTTATGGCTCTATTCTTGTCTTCAGTGTCAGTAGGAATCCAGCCATGCAGAACTTAGTAGGTGACCTTTCTTTATCTCTCTCTGTTTGTTTTTTTTAAATGGGTGACTCGTATAAGATGGCAGAGTATAAGATGACCCGCTATATTCAGTATCTTTTTAAATAGCCTTTAATTAGTCTGGTAGACGTTCCAGCAAATATAATAGTGTGCATGCTCATTTTCATTGCTAAACATTGTATATGGAGGTTGTGTCATGCTTGTACAGTATAATATTTCAAGAAATCTTGCATAGATGTTGTCATCATTAAGGAAAAAAAATCCTGAAAACAGTGTTTATCTACATGTATTTGATACATGAGATTCTGAGGTATGTGTTTTTATGCTTTCATGTATTTGTGTCCATCTCTCTGTATTTCATAACCTTACAGGCACATCACTCTGCAGTAGAATAAAAACTGACCACCAGAGGGCTGTGTGCAGCATCAGCGGCCTGTACACCAATGTTTCTGAGAACAATGCTGAATTTTCCATCTCCAGTTTTCAGTTAAAATAAAATAAACAACATGATAACAGCAGTGTACAGCCTCAACCTGGGAGTTTACCTAAACATCCCAAGCATTAAGAACCCAGATGCATTCACATCCACAAACAAAACTATGAGCCATAATCAATAAAACCAACTCTATCCCAGAGTCATGCGGTCTTCAAACAAGTGCTGACAGCCATCACTGCATGTTCAGGACTTTTAAGTGGGTTTTACTGTTGGTGGAGTGTTAACCACGAGGGATAGAGATAGGTGACATGTGACATAATTGGCCCTATCTGTAGTTTGTGTTCAGTGGGATCTGAGCTGTGCTAACCTGCTACAAGTTACTGGTCATGAAGGCTTAATGACTACCAGGGCTAATGCTTAGCAGTGTAATGCTAAGCAATGTTAATAATAATAATAATAATAATAATAATAATAATAATAATAATAATAATAATAATAATAATAAACTGATTAATTTATATAGCACATATCCATTTCAAGTTTTTTTTTTCCATTTTAAAAAAATCATTAAAATAAAACCAATTAACACTATTCATTATTGAACTATAAGTTTATGAAAATGTGGTGTGCAGTCTGAGAACCCCATATTAAGGTCCCTCTCTAATAGTACACATTATCATAAAATTAATTTTTACTTTCAGCTCCATCCTTTACACATGACCGTATATAATATTGCACACGTATTGTACATTATATGTTCTCGTAGTCTATAGAGGGATGATGTGGAGCTGCTGTGTGCCAGCATGGAGGAACTTGGCACTTCTCTGCAGTCATCACAACCCCTCCATGCTCTTTGTCTTCCATTAAAGCTCTGAGGCTAAAATCGTCACAGTATGCTTTTCTTCTATTCGTTTGGCTGTCTGTTTGCTTGTGCCAAGCAGCTAAACACCAGTGAAGCCTCAGGCAGAACAGCCAATCCGCCCAACAGCAGCTTAAGGCAGTGGGCTCACAGCTGCCCGAGAGTTTTGTAAAACATAACACTGAACAAATGCACCAGAAAAGGAATGTGAAATGATAAACACTAAATTAGATTTGTTTGTGAATTGCTTAAACTATATAAAGTACTATTTAAAATTTCAGTGTTGAAGAACTTAAAATTAATGTTCTCTTTAAAAAGAAAAAAGAAGAAAAAAAACATTTCATTACAGATACATAAACGGATTCTATGCCACTTATTAGGATTCAAAAGTAAGCTGTTAAAAAGATAAATGTTTTCAAAGTAGTTTAGCAAGGGTTTTTTTTTTCTATGTGAATTGTGCTACCAAAAATTCCTACACAAAAGTATATCATTATAATAAATGAACTCAGTTTGTATGCTGTATTATGTTTGTTAATGGCAAAACCCTTTAAATGTGTTGTAGCATGTATGTGAAAACATTAACAGAATGTATATACCTGCCATTAATGTGTAAATGATTAATCAACATATCATTGATCAGTTGATCAATGTGTAAATGATTAAACAGACTTATACTAATGTATAAGTTGTACTTGTGAGCTTTAAGTAGTGTGAGGCAATCTCAAATATTCTCATGATATTAAACCTACATCATGTATATTGTTGAATATCTCACAGTTGTATCAAGCCCAAAATTGCATTAATGTAATATAGATAAACAGTTGACTATAATGCAGTTATTAATATACACCTATTGTAATAAACAATGAATAATAACTATGAAACCTGAAACCAATAATAATATATAATATGAAAATGCATGGCATTTTATACACTGCAATGTTTATTATGCATCATGAATTTAAAAAAAAAATGTAAACAGTTACTACAGCCTTCCTGTCTGGCCAGTCTCCTCTAAGCTCTCTCTCATCAACAAAGCATTTCTGTCCACAGAATTGCCACTCACTGGATATTGTTTGTTTTTCACACCAGTTTCTGTGACCTCTAGAGATCAGCTGTTTCTGAAATACTCAAACCAGCCTGTCTAACACCAAAAAGCATACCATGGTTAAAGTCCCTGAGATCACATTTTTCTCCCATTCTGATTTTTGATGTGAACATTAACTCTTGATCTGTATCTGCACTATTTTATGCATTGTGCTGCGGTCACATGATTGTCTGATATTTGTACACACTAACTGTCCACTTTAATAGGAACACTTATTTTTTTGGGATTTATAATTTTTTATTGATCCTTATACACTTTTCAGAGTACAACAAAATATATCAATACAGAATCAATAAATTTTTTTTTACCCAAAAACAGCCCCTCCCACCCCGCCCAGGAATGTCCACACAAGATCCATCCACCCATGATTCATG